>VCRD01001070.1:0-139427 GCA_006783055.1 Trinorchestia longiramus | reverse complement strand
GTTCAATTTTTCAAAAATTCAATTTTTCAATCGATATTGATAGTTCCATGGGTTTCTTATAGCTAAACATTGCATTTGCAAACCCTGAAGTCATTATTCCCTAAAAGGTCGTTTATCTTCTATTAGTCGCTACAAATTTATATTCGAAAAGGATTTAAGTCTTTGACGAACACCATAATGCTTAAATCAGCTCTCGAACTACTGAATGCATCAATACTTCAATTTCCTGCTACTCAGTCTTTGTTTATACATCCGTGAATTTGTCTATTGCCTACAATTGCAAGTTAACAAATCTGAGGGGAGTGAATACACCTTCAGCGTGTTTTGATTGGAGGTCTGTAGCATTTGAAAATAAGCAAAATTAATAAGGTACCAACAGTGAACAGTTACTGGTCGTGTCCACTGTGCAAATATTCTTTGATGGGGACCTTTTAAAAGGCTTTTCGTTTTTCCTTCTTTTTCTTTGTCGTGTATGTCACTGGTGTTTGGTTTAACCGATTACTTGTGAAGGGCTGACTTCCATCCCATATGAACAATCCATCCTTCAATGTCCTCTATGTTCTACTTTACTACTGCAGCTACGCCAGCAGTCCTGAAAGAGAATCCGTGGGTAATCGATCTATTGACCATGAAATTTATAACTGTCTAAGCTCACTAGCTTGTCGTGAGTGGCAAGCCAATTGTATTGATTGAGAGCGAGACAATCCTCTTCCGTGTCCCTCTCTTCACCACGCCGGCCAGCTAGACACTTACTACGCAAAAACGACCGTGCATCTTGCCTTGGTGCGTTGGTTATGCTGAACTGTGACTATCTTACCTCATGCCTCACTCCTATAACTTACACTGTACTGTACCATATACCTCGACAGTTTATATCTTAACTCATGTGCACCTTACCAACGTACCAAAATACCTTTGAGAAACCTATAAACTTCCCCAAAGCTTATTGGATGCCCAACTTGAGCGTTTTGCCGATAGGTTTTTTATGAAACTTCATTTTGGTCATTGTCATGATGCTTTCTTTTGTAAACGAAAAAAATTGATAATTGTGATTATTCATTTCTTGCTTGAAAGAACATACATTACAGATGTATTCTCATACACAATAATCTTTCAATTGAAGTAATTTCATTTCTCACTCAGTCTTGTATAGAAATTAGGCTTGTTTGTTAGTGATAATTTTTGATACGTCTTGTGCAGACTAAAAGAGCATGAAACGAGGTTCGAACGAACGCTCTACGAGGTGCTAGAAGTGAACAAGGTCACTAAGAGCAAAAACACGTGTGTTCTGCTGCTCTTTCGCACTTGAGAAGACAATGAAGTCGTTCCTTATTAGCTGCATGGTTTTATTGATGTTCCTACAGCACACCTAAATGTTTTATGGTTTTAGGTTTTGCTACGTGATACCGTGTGTGAGGTGCAGTATATGCTTAATATTTATGCAATTCTTACCTGTGAGCGACTCTGCCTTGTACCCCAGCTCTGGGGATTAGCGTGTGGGGTTGGGAACAAACCTCTTGAAATCTGCTGAGTGAGAGATCAGTTCTGCGAAAATATTGATTGTTCTGTCACTTCTAACATCGTTCATAAGGTTGGACAAGGTTCATCTTTTTCTTCGTGGAAACGCTTCCATTTAAAATTCTACACAATTAGCTAGCTATTCTGATTAAAAATAGTGTGAAATTTTTCAAGGTAGATGATAATTTGGAAAGTTTGTATGAGGACTTTTAGAGGTGATTCGTGAATGCGGCGCAGTTTTCTGATATGATGGGTGGCGAGAACAGCGACTGTCAGTAGATATCATGCGAGTTCCGTCATCTCCCTAACGACGTCGTGAGGATCTGCTCTGATTATAGTCTGATAGCTTTGTTGTTGACGTCGGTGACTTTCTATTTGTCCTACTGCTAAAAGTGTTTGATTTTTACGATTTTTTCGAAGGAAATCTTTACGTCTTATAATTCCATTGTTCTCACGCGTTTTCATGATTTTGTCAAATAATGTAAATTACAAAATGTTCTACGGTAAATGTGGAATTTTTTGTGCATATTGTTTTTCGTACCGAAAATAAATTCTTTCCTTAGGTTAACGCTTTAATGAGCATAGCGGTTAACGTTTTCTTTTGGGTTGAATGGAATGAACTTTCGCTTTGTTTTGACGCTAGACTAATAACCGAGTAAAATAGTACAGATAATGTGTACCGTGCAATAAACAGCGTTACGTGATACTGATATACTTTAGAAAATATAAGTTTCATCACGCGCATCGCGTGCTTTACGATCGCAGTAAATCGCTGCAACACGTGATGGTGCTACTGACGAACCACCAGCAGAACAGGCGCATGCGAGTCGAAGCTCTTCCTTTATTCATTCTAAATCTTTCGATTCCTGAGCTGTAAGAATATAAAAGTGCCCTTTGAACTGTAGCTCAATTTGCTTAGCAATGATTGTTCGAGCGCTGCATTACCGTTTTTCTTTCGCGTATTTAATGGTCGTCGAAGAAGCTACAGTAGACATTATTTGATGACATGGTCTTCAAGAGTGGTGGTCCAGGTATTGATCAGATGTAGCGTGTAGGTTTGATGCTTGCTCATGTTTGGTACCAAGATATCGAATCTCGGTATTTCTGTACGCAGTATTTGTGGTAGTATGAAGTAATTAAAGCTAAATGGTAATTTATTTTTAATTATCATCTAGCACTAGCATTATCATCGTACTAGCGCGCGATTTAGATGGGGATTTTTGATTTCCTGTCAGTATCAACTTTGTGATTTGCGCGCACTTTTCCGTTTTGTTTTTACGAGAAATGCGTTAGAAAAAATGAGTTATCCCCTTAAATGGCATACATCGAGGACACTTGAGTTATAACCAAACAGCATTATTTATACTCAACGTTGTGTTGCTAACCTCGGCTCTATTATGGTTGGAGTCTTTCAGTTCTAAATGACAGTGGCGAGGTGATGAAAATTTATCGAAATTATCATAAAGCTACTCCATTTACACAAGTCTGTTCAATACGTATGTTACTTATATAATTTAAGCTTATGGCGAATGTTTTTCATGATTTACTTCACATTTTTTATATAATGCGTAATTACTGTCGTACGACCGTTATTTACGTCAAGATGTTGCGTCTACATGATCATGAAAAAGTGGTAACTTGTATTCCCAACAAAATCCTTTTAATATGATCGAATAGTGCGATCTATCCATTTAGTGTGAATACATTTTTCCGTGCTGAACTATCGCATCTCGCTGTGTATAGAATGTCGGATTGATTGCAATTTTTTCGAAAGGAAGGCGTATTGTCGACCTGTGTTATGCAGAATATTGCTTTCGATAAATGAATGTGTTGACGGTAATGTTTTGCGAGCGAATATAACTGAATTATCTAACACAATCTTGTTTTTGAAGGATATTTGACATCTCCTTTTGATGTATACGGAAAAATATTCTCGCTTTCCTCTCGGGAGACAACCCTAACATGCTGGACCTTGAAACCTTCAATAGGCGGCTAGGGTATTTTGGTCGTTTCCTAGTACAAGACTTGAAAACATCTGATCTAATGCGTTCTTTCTAATGGTCTTCAACGGAAGACCGGAATAATGAGACTATTGCTACCACAAAAGTAGGGTTTGCTTTCGCTCGATCGAAATTTTCAGTCTCATTTAGTGACACTTCATGACTCCAAATGAATTGTCAAATAATTTTATCGCTTCATCTCTTTCACATTACCATTTTGCAGCTTTCTCGAACAATATTTTGCACTGTGTCATTTATGCTGTCAGCTAAATTCTCAGTTATCTTCAGAGCTCATGCGTAATTCATATGAGCTTTACGACTTTCGTTTATTAAAATTGAAAGTTTTTGACAGCTGTCCCTGAAGCCAAAGTTTTAAATCTTCTGATCACTTATTCATGAAATCTTACTAGGAACCGTGCACTTGTTCATGTTGTTCATTTGATGCCAATATTACGAGATTACACCTGCAGTGAACTGAAACAAGTATTTGGACGGTTTGAAACCCTTATTTTGTACTTCCTCTGCTCAGAAACATTTTGTACACAGTCCGGAAAACATTCCAGAACTGAATTACTTTTCTTTGTTTCTTATAATTTTTTTGAAGTATGATGCATAACGTTGAAAGTATGATGTGTGAGTTGTATTGAACAGTTGGGCCAGTTTTTTTTACTGGTGGACTTCGTGTTGGACTCTACTGCATCTTTAATTTTTATATCAATTGAATTGGGTCTTCCTGAACGCACACTATCCTTGAGATGAAAATTTCCGAATGAATACTTAGCAAACCACCGTTGCCATGTTCGAACATTCAAAAGATTGCTTCCATAGACATAATAAATGTTTCTTGCAGCTTGTGTGGCTAATATACCTTTCTTGTATTCATCGTGTCGTAGCTCTTGATCAACATCTATTTCTTCAGGGTTGAAAGAATTGAATTCATCTAAACTTAGCAATTCATATTTCTGAAAAATAATATATTAGAACTCTCATTTAAACTGACAATAGAGGGCTCTTAGCATCTAATCTAATACTGAGAATGACCGCCGTGTGTTTATGTATTTATTTATATATTTATTTATTTATTTATATGTTTCGTGTCTCTTAAGAATAGATAGGAAGAAATTAGCACTGGCGGTCTTGGTTTCAGTTCACTGGTAAATTCTCATTTTCGCTGTACAAGTGTACGTGCTGTAATAAGTCACTTTCAAAAAAATTAGAGAGATCCAGAGCCTTATATGCGCGAGTCGGTATCGTGGATACTGAGTTCGACGGGGTATTGCATATTACAATATACATACACAAGCTCGCAGTTGCTTTCAGTAATGCTGAATTCCTGTATCTAGGATATGACATGAATGGCTATAACTACTTCTATTGCTGCTCAAAAATACTGTATTCTGTTTATTACTGTCACAAGAAAAATAAGTTACCTTTAAAATAAGCTTAAGCATGGAAATTCCACTGTAATTTTATTTAATATCTTTCCAACAGTATTCGCCATCATTTTTGATGGCACGGGTACACTAGTGATTAAATAAATCATCATGAAAAAAATGAACTACTTTCCTACCTAATAGTATGTGTCTGTTTCAATAATATTGAGTAGGTGCCTGCACACACTAGTTTCATTTGCTCGCTTCAATATTTTGAAGCGTGAAAAAATTAGTTCTCAGTGATGTTCATGTAGAGCTCCCATCCTGAATCCAGTTCTTGTTCTTTTATAAATTCTTATTATACATATGAAATTTCTGCTCTATAAGTATCCTTTTTCGAAAGATGACTGCCTCAGTACGACATGTTTCTTAATAAGAGCATTGATTGTATTATACTGGTCTGTTGCTAAGGTAGACTTTTGATATAACAGATGTTTTCTGAGTGACACCATGACACAATCTAGGGGCGTTGAACTTCATAGCATGCACATATTATTATGGGGACGTATTTGCTTTGCTCTTTGATAAGAAGATAATAGCGACTGTTTGTCTTATCTGCGAGTAGCAGCAGCAGCAGAAGTTTACTCCTTGATCGCGATCGCTGTATCACTAAAGGCAGCTGCTAGCCGACGCGTGTCTCTGTGCACGTATGTAGAATTGTGAAGGTTCATTCGAAAGTGGGTACAATATTTTTATGATGAACGTTCTCAGTTCTGTTACTCTTATCTATATATTAAGAGGGAAGTTTTATTGTTAGTAATGCCTCTAACTCGTATTGTTGTCGAATGTACGTGAATGATTTCTTGAAGGTCTTAAGAATGTAATCCATATTAAAATTTATTTACATCTGATGCCAATTTAATTACGAAAATGGATTTCAAAATTTCACGTAGAACAATTTATTTGGTAAGTTCTCGTAGAAGTAATTTTATTATACTTATTTAATATATATATGGTGTAAGAACTATAACAACATAAGTTACGCGATGAAATACGTTGTATTCAAAACAACAAAAAATGTTATCGTGGATAATTCTTTTCTCTGATAGACTTTTTCAAAATCTTTATTACTGTTAATATTATGGTTGTTGTCTTGTAAACTAAAGCTTTTTTATTTTTTGTTTCAGGTAAGGAATAGAAGCAGTCCAATACCTTGACTTGGAGAGGACGTTCTTAAAATTTTCCTCCTTACATCAAGAAGCTGCATGGGTGAGTATTGCTATTTCCAGTTAGTGGACTTTCTTTCAACGTTCCTAAATTTTTAGATTTACTCATGTGATGTTTTCCCTACAAAGAGGGTGTGCAATTCTGGACTCTTAAACGTTTTAATTCAGTTTACATTGATAATTGTGGACTCTTTGAAACATTATTGTAGTTTTTCTTGACTTGATGTTCTTCACGAAGGATTTGTTGCTCCAGAGCTTTCACCTACTATGACGATATCCTGCTGCAATGTTTGGTTGTGAGGATTACTTTCAACTTTACTCTCAGTTGCCGCCAGGGAAGTCTATTCTTGTCATTCTGATACCGGCGGAATTATCACTCGGTAGGTCATTAACTTCCTTTTTGCCATCTCTTTTTAGGAGGCAATTAGGCAATTCTAATGTTTAAAGTCAAATAATAAGATATGTTTCTTACGAAGGTAAGTCAATATCTACGACGAAACATCAATAGAATATGGAAAATTCAGCGTAAAACAACGAAAATTATCAAAACTCTTCAATCTCAACTACAAAAAATCGTCTTTAACAACTTGAACTCATCTTAGAACAAAGAAGACTATGAGAACAACACACCGATCCTTACAAATATCTGCCTGGTTTTGACGATGTTACCCTGGAAAGACTTTTCGATAGACGATAATGTGCGAACCAGAAATACGACCGAAACCTAATGATAAGAAACTTCAAGACATCCCAGGCTCTAGATTTCTTTCCAGTTAAAATTACTGAAATCAGTCAGCTGCCCGAAAATATCGTTTCTACTGGTACTGTGTACTTTAATGTGAAATTTAATGTTTGAACTTTTCAATCAACGTACAAACTTAATTATGGCAATAGATTGGTTTTGTATTTTGCTTTAAATTTTACCGAAGGTCCAAAATTGATCACATGCACCTTTTCACTGTGAATAAAAAGCCGACTACCTGAAACTCTTACCTGGATAATGACCACGGAACTAACATCAAACTTGCACCGCTTCAGTAGTGAAGGCAAAACTGTTCAGTAATGCGCACACTGCATGTCTGTGTGCACAACAGACGCTTAAATGCAAATGAATTTTAAATTCTTGCTCGAGCAAGTGAATCATTTTAATTGTTTTTACCATGACTTATGAGTGCATTAGTAGTACTGATCGTTCTCTCATTTTGCAACATGTTCTAATGAGTAGTACCTTTTAATTTTTGCCTCTGCTCTCAATTGTTCTGTAATTATACATTGTGTAACAAGCGCTTGCATGACTTGTATTCGCTCTCTGCGCCACTGCGGATGCCGTAAGACGACTAAAATTTCGTTAAAAATCTCCTGTTTTCGTGTATGAGCTCTGGGCCAACTAAAAATACAATATTTCCTCACATTTGTTGAACAATTTATTGTATGTATTTCCTGTTGTATATCGTGTGCAATTCCTATTCACGAGTGGCAAGAGTGGGCGAAAATTAGCTAGTGCTTTAGACGACTAGGCCGAGGTTATTTCTCTCATAGATGTGATCCTGTATAAGACTGCTTTATCGCGCTCTATTTTCCTTGTGTTATCACGCCAGTCGCAACTGAATGGGGTACTGTAATCGTAAAATGAGACCTGTGCTATTGACTTGAACTTTTATAGCCGGGGAGTCGCACTGAGCCTCCCTCATCTCTACTCAATGTCGTCTCTCTCCTGTTCCTGACCTCTTACCATCTCTTTTTTCTGCTGCTGTTGTGTGCGATCTTTAACTTGGATGGTTAAGTTGCACTGTAATCTGGCACTAGCATCGGATTGTCAAGTTTTTATTTCCGTGTTGATTTCTTTGAAGAGGACAAGCTCCGACAATACCAACAATTTCGTGAATTCTGTTCGGTTTCGGGTTGTCCGCATCGTTTCTCGTACGCCAATTGTTTTTATGTTGTACTGTTGTCCCCTACGTTTACTTATCTTTCATGACTTTGCTACATTGATGAATGGATGTCAGCTTACTGGATACAGACTATCCTACGGCGTTGCTGTGTTTTGCAAGTCTTCGTGTCTCTCTTTGAATTTTTCTTTTTTAATATCAACCTGCTCTTCCTTTCAGCTCGAGTGTTGCCAGTTTGATTCGTGTGAAAGAAAAGGCTCATGATTGCCTTGTGGGAAAACCCCTGTTTGGGAGAGGAAGTGGGGCACTGAACTTCATAAGGGAGTCGCAACACTCGTAGGTATGACTTCTATTACTCCATTTCCAATACTTTCACAACACGAAGATCAACTCACATTTACTACTCTGATCTGTAAACAAACTACACAAACAAACAATGGGCACATAAATCTTACTCAGTTACTAACGTATGACTTCAACTAACACTATCATTACATCCAATACTTTAAGAATTCTTCAGCCTGGTCTGTGCTTGTTATTTGAGCAACATAGCGTGTCTCAGAGCTCTCAGTAAGTAACAGATGACTCCGTATTTCTCTTCATTCGTGTTGACTTGTTTTAAAAGCTTAAGTCTGCGTTTTGAATGCTACTGAAGTACATTTCCTGTGTATCTGGAGTACAAGAGTGCCTGAAACTTGTAAATATATTGACTGTTCTTGCACATTATTCATTAGTTAATTTTTAAGGTTATTATGTTTGCTACTTCCGAAGCTTACGATACTGCTGAAACTGAAGAATATGTCCTCTGTATTTGTGCTTGTCATCTGCAACACACAAGACCGTGGTTATTGTGTTCTACTATGCTAGTTATTATATTAAAGAACTATTTGTTTAGTAATATTATAGAACTGTTAGTTTGCCTGTTAGTTTGAGCCTCTGTCCGTTAGTCAGACCGTTGTACTTCCATTTTATCGTTTGACGATATTTTTGTCAACTATTATGATAAATAAGTTTTCATTATAAGTATGTTTCGTTGTTTTTAACGTAAATCCATTATGGAAATTTTTCTTCTAAAAGAGCATTTTTCGAGAATCTTTGACTAATAGATTTGGATGTATCATACTAACAAATCGAATTCTAATTCGGTTAGCTAGAATCAGATAATTTCATTCGATCTTCTCCTTTATTGGTAGTCTTAATTTAAATCATTAAGCTCGTTTATATAAAGAGGACTGTGTGTGTCTTTCTTTTATCTGTGATATAAGAGTACGGGTATCACGACACGAGCAGCCTCGTTTAGGTAACAAATGATTAAATTTTCCTGAAAAGATGTACTCTTTGTTAATGAGATAGCTAGCTAAGCTTTCAAATGTTTTGTACCTTGTATCGTGCATATGTATGAGTTTACTACTACTCAGCTCGTGTTGTATTGTAACTACTGGAACTGTGCTGGGACACTACAAAGTACAGTTATTACTGTTCCATTGGACATTGCAGGCTTTGACGTCAGTAAATTGAATTACAATTGTGTAGTTGTGGAAGGTGAAAACGGGCGTAGAGTATCATGTTAATTTGGTCTCGCCAAGAACACGTACTTAATGTACACCAGAGAGGCGAACACTGGACACATGTCGCTTTAAGTGAGTGAGTGTGACCGTGCAACCATCCGTGCACTCTCTCCGTTACCATTGACAACAACAGCTCTTCTCGCTCTCGAACAACTCAGCTTTCACTCGCCAAATCTAACTGCACGCAGCTCTTAGTGCCTATCCTTACTGCCTTTCTTGTGGTCTTTATATTGTTACCAGCAGGTAATCGAAGATGTTCAGTTAAGCCATGTTTAGTGCATGAAATATGAATTATGAGAAATGGATGAACTAGATTTACGTAAGACGGGTCGTTGTACTGCACACACTATTTTATTCATTTGATTCGTAATGGGAACTGAGTTGTGAAAAAATCATGTTTCCTGTAGTATAAAATCGATTTATTTCCCATTTGGATGTCTCATGGCATTTGCCAGTCACGTGGAAAGTCCGGGGCACTGAGTTTCCTGTGGTCATTAGTGTGATGATCTCACATCTATGACAAACAATGTGTGCAGATAATATGTTCGTGGGAAGCGCTCTCCCTTCTTTTCTGTGGGAAGATTTGGAACTAGGTTTCTGTAAGACGTATTTTAACTTATCGGTGATGCTGGGGTTCGTAAATTGTATGGTTTTCATAATTGGTTGCTATGTGGCAATGCTTCATATCCAAGTGTAGTTAGCAGCAGATTTTGCTAAATCGTTTATGTATTTCTATTTTTGAACGGGACGATTTATGCCACGTTTCTAGCAAATAAACATCAAAGGTTTTATATTTAATATAGAACTAGGGAAACAAGTTTTAAGACATCGCGAGTCAGATTTCTAGGATGAAGCATGTTTTATGTGTAACTCGGTTAAATTTCAGTAATAAATGTGGCATTTGTACGCGTCACAAACTACTGGCTGGAAAATTTAATTAAACATTTAAAAACGCACACAGGGGTTGCAGATATTAAGATGAACACGCACACAGGGGTCGCAGTTATTAAGATAAACACGCACACAGGGGTCGCAGATATTAAGATGAACACGCACACAGGGGTCGCAGTTATTAAGATAAACACGCACACAGGGGTTGCA
Source organism: Trinorchestia longiramus (assembly GCA_006783055.1). Classification (NCBI taxonomy): domain Eukaryota; kingdom Metazoa; phylum Arthropoda; class Malacostraca; order Amphipoda; family Talitridae; genus Trinorchestia; species Trinorchestia longiramus. The sequence continues at coordinate 128,752 of VCRD01001070.1, read as the reverse complement.
GATATTAAGATGAACACGTACACAGGGGTCGCAGATATTAAGATGAACACGCACACAGGGGTTGCAGATATTAAGATGAACACGTACACAGGGGTCCCAGATATTAAGATGAACACGCACACAGGGGTCGTAGATATTAAGATGAACACGCACACAGGGGTCGCACGTTTCATTGGGTACGTGAAGCATGCTACTTCAGTTTTATTTATGATACAAAGTTTTGTGTGTAGCTCAGCTGCTCTAACACAAAACTCAAGTCACAAGAAGAGGTTCCTACGGTTTGCTAGTGAGTACCTCCGTTTCTAAGGATCATTTTACGGTGTCATAGCATACACAAATTAGCAGAATTTATTCCTTTTGATAAATAATGATCAGTCAGTAGTTTGTCACAGCAATTCGTATCATTACACTTAATAAAGTTTATTTGACTTTCAACGACTTCCACTGAATTTTGTTTCAAAATTCTTAACATCTATCATTTGAAGTCGCTTACAAGACCCGTTTCTGTATGCTTTCGCGCACACCGTCTTCGTTGTGGCGTCTCCACCAGGGAAATGTGCGTCCGTGTTCGACCTTGCCATGACTCTGTAACCAGCAGCAGTGCGCTTGTTGTGGTCGGCTCTTCCTGTGTGTGCACGGAATTGTTCCTCGTTTGCCTAGCGGGATGTACGACTTATCCTTAATTCAAATGAATCCTCAAATTCTGCCCCGTACCCTCGGCGCGCAAGCACTAGCGCTTCAGTCTTCCTTCTAAGTGGCTGTTGGATGAAAGTCGGTGTATTGCTTCCCAGTCTCGTACGCGTAATGGCTTCTGAGTTCCCTTGTGTGAAATTTAGGAAATAATCTCTCACTTTGTGTTATGGCGTATCAACATCTCGAGCACCATACAAAGTTGAAATAGTATGAAAAGACTTAGTTAAATAGTAACTTGGTGTGTGCATCGCTTTTGCTATCTTCAAGAGACAATATCACGTGAAATTGTGTTTGAGCGCGAATTTACTTCTTTGATAGAAAGCATACTACAAAATTTACGTGTATAAAATTTTACGTTTTTAATTATACTGGAAAATTATCACAAATAAGTTTTGAATTTCTCCCTCCCGTGTTACGTGTCTAAGCCATTTATCGTTTTAACAGTTGTGCATAATGTAAGATCTAGCATTCACATCCGGAAGTGGACTCGGCGATGTTTATAATCGGGTCGAAATTGCTTCATATTAGCCGTGTACGTGATCTGCGTTGCATTGCTGGTACAGAGAGCGACCGACAACTCATAAATGAGCAAAAGAGCTTCTGTTATCAAATTGGTCAAGCTGCTTACGTCCAATTAAACAAATTTATAGCCGTGACTAAGGAGTGCCTTGGCCGCTTTGTGTCAGTCTTATATTACTCCGCGTGTTTCATTGGTACTAACCTAAATCTAGGCAATTTTATGCAGTTTACGCTCGTTTGTGTAACTTGCATATTTTCTCATTTGTTAAATTGTGCTATCTTTTTTTTGTGTGCCAATTTTTTTTTGCTTTAGCGTTTCTTTTAGTAAACACTGTCGTAACTGAATGGTGAAAATTTTGACTTGATTTCCGTTTGTATTCTATTTCTTCATTTAGTGCGTTAAAATTTACGGATTCGTTCAATAATTTTTTTAACGAGCCATTTTCTAAGACTAATGAAGTCTAAGTGAGGTTCGATGTTGGAAAGACAGGATAACCGGCTCATATGTTCATTATTCTTATAGAATGATGTTGTGGTATCTTAATTGTTGGCCTTTACAAATGAATGAACACATCCATTTTAAGTGACACGTAACTAAAGATACATATGAAGATGCACATCGTCCTTGGTATATCCCTTTGCATGGTTGCCTACACCAGTTTGTTGGTTGAACATGTGCACTTGTAGCTACCCACACCTGCTGCACTTGCACTTTCTTTGTTCTTCGCAGCTGCATGCAGATGTTGCGCTCCCTGCTATTGGGAATGACGCAGTGTGCAGCACCTGTGTGGCGCCTAACTTCTTACACGTGTATTTTACATATGTGAGAGCGTAGTTCACTCCTGTGTTGGTGCCTCTAGTGGTATGTGTAAAAGGAGTTGTGTTAAACCTATCGTCACTTAGTAAAGCAATAAGATAAATTATATTGAGTGGCCTGAACACGGGTCTTGCAATGTTTGATAACTGTCCATAAAGGAGTGACGTTGTTGTCACAAGTGAAGTTAGTCTGAAGTGCGATGTTGGAATCAGCGTCAACTGTTGTTGCTACCCTGTTACATTTTGAGTGCATCAAAAGAAAACAGCTAAGGATTGTAAATTGCTTAAGAGAATAAATTGGATAACTCCTAGTGTAGTTCACTATTTCGTGTTTTCTGCTCTATTATCAGGAAATCGTCGAGATTCATCGTCGAATGTTTTTTTATATTTGCGTTTTCCTATGTGTTAAATGGACTCCAATATTTGACTTATTTTCACAAATGCCTATGAAGGTACACCATAACATCATTAGTATGTTTTTTCTGTATTGTTCAATGAAGTAACGATGATTTACTGTGAATAAAAATATTGTCGGTTATCGAGTTATGCCTTGCTTTCACTAATCATTGTGGTTCAGTGAATAAATAGTGAAATTTATAAAATAGAACATCTAGGAAATTAGTTGTGTAAAATATTAATATTTTTTGTTGTTACGTGGTGTGCCACGATGAGTTTGGGTGCCTGAAATCATTCAAGGGAGCTGACATGGTCTCCTGATAGTGTGTGAACTGATCACAACCTCACCAGATAGCTTACTTCAGATCCGCTTCCACATGTAGTCGGGTACTGTCATAAGTTCAAGGCACAGCTTGGTTTGCCACGTTTAGTCGTGCAGGAGGACGCGGTAGCAACGCCAGAATTTCGTTTGGATCTTATTCTTCCGTTGTATTTTGGCTGTTCCGTATTCTTCCTTGTGCCCTCGTTCGCAAAACAACATAACACTGAAGTGTGAGCGTATTGTACCTCTTGAAATGTGTTTTGGGCCTAGTTTTTTCTGAAAATACGTGTGTGAATGCAGAAGTAATCGTTGAAGTATTGATATATAGTAAAAACTGTGTTAAATATGTGTATGTTTGATATTTTTTTCGTTTAAATTTTTGATTTCATTCTCTTTTCCTCCATAGAACAGTCTATTTTACATATAAATAGCTTTTATTTTCATTGTAAATAGTTTACAAGTGTCATCATTAACTAGTTTCGTCCGAAGCATTGTAATTAGATGTTTATCAGCGTTATTTGACCGATGTACAGCATGTTCTCAAAAAGGGAGAAAAGGTGCTTGAAACAGCGCTTATGATCCATTTATTTGTAGATAGTACGTACAACGATAAAAATCAGATTTATACCCACCACCTAGGTTATAATTTTTTTAATAGATAAATTTACCGCAGATTTCCATAGAGCATTAACACGCGCTGCCATATAACACGTTTAGTACACTTGTTTTGTGTTTGAACGTTTCACTTATCACTTTAAGGGACAATTTAATTACGCGAACATGGCGAGCCTAAAGTGCGGCTTCCTTGTAGTTGTGGCTCGTTGTCGTACCATGTCATGCAAAGATAGTTTAGTGGAACGTTACTGATATTGAACTTGTCTACTGGGTCGCGCTTCATTATCGTGCGATATGATAGTGTGTTCAAGTGGAGAAATTCTCAGCTCTCAAGACAATACCTCGAACTTGTGCTTAATTTTTTCAAGTAAGCAATGAATAGTTCGGCGAAAACTTTTCTTCGGCTTTAGTGATCTAGTACCCTTTGAGCAACAGAGTGGCATGTGAGCATGTACCAATGCGAATTTCAAAATTCCCTTCAAAGATTGGAATATTTGATCGAAAATCATTGGAGCTCAGTGCAACTATCGTAGATGGTAAACCTAGTTGTTGTTGTTGTCATGTAGTTTCATTATTGCGTACGTGGTCAATTGAGGCGTTGTGTGGCACAAGGGCAAAGATGCTAAACTGAGTTTTGAGTAATCGCCGTACAAAGTTAGCAAAGTCTGGACCATGCTATTTTAATAGGGTGCTGTGCCTGAACGACAAACAATATCGCTTAGCTGACGTGGCCGAAAAAAATCAAGCTCGGCTATGAGATTTCGGTACCATAGAAAACGGATTTTTTAGCTGGTGGCGTCTTTGCGCTTGTGGCTTGGAGCGCCTCATTTAGTTGCGACTGCTTGCATGTGCAGCAAAATAAAACACACATACCTTGGTGTATTATTTATTGCCAGAAGAGTATGATTTTTTCAAATGCAGCTTTTAATTAAAGGTGAGGGGGATGAAATATCTTCAAAACATTTTATACTGACACTAGGAGTCTTGGCTTATCAACAAGAAGGTGGCGAAGTAGGATAAAACAAATAAAATTCTGACATTTCTACTATTTCATCAATAAAATGTATGAACAAAAAAGTTCACGTTTGCTCTCCACAAAGGGGACGCACTCAGCACATGACCGAGATTGTGCAGTATGTGACCGTAAAATACGAAAGTAAAATTACGGACTCCAGGATACAAGATCATATTTCATTATTATTTTTGATTTGGATAAAGGACTGGGAAAGCGGTGATGTCTCCTAATACAATGTGAATAATAACGAAGCCAAAATTTCCCGGTGAGGAGATCTCACGTACTGGGATCAGCTGTGCTGACACCTAAACTTGTGTACGAGTGGAGGTCCTGTGCACAGCCCTGAAGAATTCTTGAAAAGTTATACGGTACTGATGCTCTTACTTTTATGAAATAAGGTTATTCGAAATGATTCTTAGTGTATTTGAAATCAAAATTCTCAGAAGTTTTTTGGCTAACTCTTAAGATGAGTGGTAAGAAATTACTTTCGATATTTTGCATCGATTTGTTTTTCTGATCTGTTTGTCCAGTTAGTGATTCAAGTATTTGTTTTTAAATCTTGTTTAGAATTTTGTTTCAAAATTTTAGTAATTTTTTGGCTGCTTATGACCACTGTGTTTTGTGATCGTCTTGTATATGATCACGAAAGTAAAACCTGGCTAAGAAAATGTTCGAAAAAATTTAGATACATTCGTATATGTAAACTTTTTTAGTAGATTTTGTTGTCTTAGAAGTCGATTATACTTTACCCGTACAAAATCTGAAGTAATTTCCTTAATATTAGCTCTATCAATGAGTTCCAAAGGAAACATTGTGGGTAAAATTTTCGTGCCACACCGTTAGTTATTTTGAAAATTGATTTGTTTATTATACATGGTAGGGAATTGTATTGAGTGCACAGCTACAGCATCAGTGTCCTCAAATTTATTTCTTGACTTCATTCTTAGCATCTCTTCTCTTTGAGAGGCTGACCGCTGGTGTTGAAGTGTTCTTTCAACGCCTCAGATATTCTAACTTGACATAATGCAATCCTGCTTGAAAGTAAGTAGAATTTTACTTTGCAACAAACCCTCTCTGTAAAGATCTTGTTTTGTTATGAATATAGAGCATTGGGTGTGAAAGTCAAGTATTTATCATTTTTTAGGATTCAGAAATGCTTATCAACACGCTTTCAGAGCGCCGACGAGAGCTCATGCAACGCTTGACATGACAGACGATCACCTAAATTGGGCATGTGCGCTTTATTAGCGTAGTGACTATCTTGCTCATCTCTGGAGGTCTCATTGAGCTCGTCGTGTAAGGAGGGCGGCCGAACACTACCGCAATATCTCGTTTCCGCTGCAGCCTGCAATGCCTTCTGTGGACAAGTCCTGACCGCCGTCAGAACAGTTAATGCATATTTTAATTGTGATAATCGAAGAGTATTTCCTGTTGATTATGCGGAACACTACCGTTGGGGAAGCAGTATCTGTGGGTCTGCATCAGTCTTCTCTGGCTGCCCCGCTTGTTTGCATCGCATATTTTCGTGCGCTAAGTGTGCTCCTAACTTCAGCCTTTTAATGCGGATTAAGAAAACTGTTTGGAAATTTCAAAACATTTCAGTTCATGGCCTGGTTACTCTGTATGCATATTTTAAAGAAGAATTCTCAATTTGTTATGAATTTTGCACTTCGCGGACTTGTTCTGCACTCCTACGCTTTTCTTTTAGTTCCTTATTCAAGCCCGTAAAAAGTATTTGAAATTAATCCAAGTATTTTAAGCTGAAGTGGAATTTACGAAGCATATCTCACGTGTTTTATTGGTATCGAAGTGCGATTATTTTGACGAATCAAAAAGTGACTATAAAATTATAACTTTGTGCTCGACATTCTTTCGAAATCATTGTAGTGTATTACTTTGTCATGTATATAACTTCTTAATACGCCGAATTAATGTTCTGCGCACGATAATGTGCTAGTAGAAAACGGGCAAGACCGGTGCATCCAGAGTGTTTAGTGAGGTTACCTTGTGTATTTGTCTGGTGTAAACAGATAGTTCGAACGATAGCTGATGTAGAAATTAGGGATGGATATTCCCCGTTGTTGGCATCGGATGTTTATGATGTTCTGGAGCGTCGTCAGTAAAATTTTCCGTATTTTATTCGGAAATAGAGCGCGTGTACCAGCCTGTATCGTTCCTTTGATGTAATTCATAATGACGACTGATCCAACTCGCCAGGTACGAGTAGGAAAGCAGACCACTGCCCAAATTGTCTACAATACTTGATTGTGAATCATTACTGATGTCGATGACTTTAAAAGTGTTCGATGGCAGTGTTATTAAAACGGCCAATGCTCATACCTAGCATTGTGTCTAGGAAGTGTTTGTAGTGACTCCTAATAAATATTGGTGCTGAAATTGTGGAAATAGACTGAGCCACTGTGTTTGCTGAAGTCGTTCCTCCTTCAGGAGTCACAGTATTTTCTCAGGCGTTTTTGTTTGGTTGGACGATGAAATTCAAGGCTTGTTTCCAAATTTGTTTGCCATCATTAGTATTTTTGACGTGCTGCGATGCTAGTCAAATGCTGTCGTCTACATTTTGTTGCATCACATCCCTGGAGAGGGATCGCTGTAGGAGATTGTTCTTCTTTGTGTGTTGGGGGACTTAGCGCACACCCCGGGGATATGTAGGATTCCTGGGCTCCACGTGGGGTAGGGATGCATGTGCACGTACAGTACTGGTCAAAAGTATTAGGACAAGCCCTTTTCTCTTCTATCGCATGTACATTGTACATAAGTAAAAAATGAATATAAATTATGAAACCAATTAACTGGATTCAATAAATGTTAGTACATCAATTTTTAACCACAAAATAAATAAATAAATAAATAAATAACAATATTTAAAAGGGTCGCAAATGGGTCACATTCGAAGTATAAAAAGTTGTTACTATTTCTTTGTTCTGTAATTGAAAATCATTGTCCTATAATTTATTGAATGTACTTGATCAGTTTCATTATTGATAGTACCTATTTTTTTACTTGTATACAATGTACATGCGATAGAAGTAAAAAAATTGTTCTAAGGCTTTTGACCAGTTCTGCAGCTTGTCAGAGCATCATGCAGAAATGTACGGACTCCTCGTGCGGTCTCCCGTCTTACCGACAGCAGAGTCAGCTACTGCTGCACCACGAGTCTGAAGTGGATTGAGGTACCAGGCCGCATCTCGGTTTCCTGTGACAGTCTCTGTGTTGCTGGTGAAGGAGGTCGCGGCCTGTCTTGCTGCCTCAACTAGAATATTGAAACTTTAAACTCGTGTAGTGCTGCTCTAACTGGAGTTATGTTAAGTTTCTCTGGGAATATCTTGATTGAGTGGACTCTTGTCAAAATCCTGTGTATAATATCTTGAAAATGAATATTATATCGTTGGTGGTAATAATAGTCATTTTAATAAGTTCCAGTCGTTGTCATATGAATACATTTAATAATATTTGGCGCAATAATAGGAATAACAACAATAGTTAGAATAATAGTACCGTACAATATTATTTTTCTTGTTTATTTTGGGTGATCGTTACTTGGTTTCACTCTACCTTTTTCCATTGTCTAAGCCTTAGAATCTAGAATCTAAGCCTTGAACAGTGGTTTCTCAACTTGGGGTTCACAGGGAGATTTCCAGGGGTACTCGGATCAAATGATTTTAAACTTTAAAATCATTTGATAATATCCTTTGCAGTACCATTGTATATTAAGTTTGTTAATATATTACAATTTTATTTGGTGTCAGCTAACTGGGGTACGGGTTGATGGTCTTATAACTTGAGAGGTATTTAACGGAAAAAAGGTTAAGAACCTCTGCCTTAGGCCATGGAAAAAGGTAGCGTAAAACTAAGTACCGATCACCTAAGATAAAGGTCAACGCGGTCACCTTAGACTCTGAAGTCTAAACAAGTAACACGGACTCAGACGCTGATGTAACGCGAGACCAGAAAGAGGAACACAACTATGTAACTGTATGGTCGCGGAAGCCTTTGGTCCATATGAGGCTGCTTGCTTGCAACACCCTCAAAACTGCGCCAGTCGTCCTGTGTTGTGAAATATCCTAGCTGTCTTGCCCATTACTATGAACAGACACAGTGCAACTAACCCTTGGTTCCTTCTCTGTGAGTGCCCAGTCAGTCAAGGCCGCTCGATTCTTTTGGTCATGAAATGATGGGGAGGTTGTAGCAAGTGGCAATGGAGGCCGCTGTGTGGAGGTGCAGTCTTACTACACCACCAATCGCCACCAGCACCAGTGAGTGTAGTGCACCACCGCCACCGCAGTACCAGGCGCCCTTGCTTAACGTGGCGCCAATGCTCGTCTCCCTTTGCTTCTGTGAACTCAACCCTGGGCCGCTCTCGGTTCCTCTGTGTTTCTCAGGAGTGTCTTGCGCCGCGTGGTCTTCCAGTCGGCCGTGTCTGGGATCGCTGTGAACAGACTCCGTGCTTCCCAGATCAGTGTATTCCTTATACCAAGGACGGACATACAGCGTGTAAAAGCGCTCATTTGTATGCGTCTACATAGTGACTCAAGTTTCAGTGATTGATTTGAAATAAATTACTTGGACGTTTAAAGCTACATTGAAGGTTCACTTGGTTGTGTCTGTGTTAGGCATTTGTTTTGTTCATGCGTGCTTGTTAAAGACGTCTGTCTTCAATGCGTTCATTCTGACAAGCTCTTTGCACAGTGCATCGAGATTCGTTGATGTGAACATGGCTGCATCACTAACCATATGTGCATACGATCATGGCTAGCAGCGTGTATGCTGTGGCGGTGCACCACCACCTGTTGACAGGTGGTTGCTGTGTGCCTCAGCTGCCACCGCTTCTGCGCAGCTCAGTCGCTGCTGCTGTTTGCGACGCGTGTACGCCATGCGGCTGACAGCCATGCTGCCTTCCTAGCAGTGTTCAGTTGCTGCCTTCCTAGCAGTGGTCAGTAGTTGGCTTCCTAGCAGTGCTCAGTTGTTGGCTTCCTAGCAGTGCTCAGTTGTTGGCTTCCTAGCAGTGGTCAGTTGTTGGCTTCCTAGCAGTGGTCAGTTGTTGGCTTCCTAGCAGACTGCTCAGTTGTTGGCTTCCTAGCAGACTGCTCAGTTGTTGGCTTCCTAGCAGTTGTCAAGTACTGCGTTTCTTTCAGCCATTCTTGTTACAGCCATTCTTACTTGTTGTTCTAGTTTTATTGGTTGTGGTGATGACAGGGTCCATTTCAAGGGTTGAGATAAGAGTTCTGTCATCCTGCTCTGTATATAGCCCAACGAAAGGTTGGGCATTTTAGTATTCTGAGTGACCAATGGTAGCGCTCATATGCACCCAATTGGTTGCAGAACTTATTAAATATTGAATGACTGCTATTCCTGTTTGAAGTATTGTTTATTCAGCATCTGAAGTTAATTAATTCTGGGTAGCGTGGTTGTATTTTTCATAGATTTTCGGTAGTATGAACTTCTAATTTACTGTCTCTTTTAGCTTCATTTAATTTAAGCCCTGGAGTTCGTTTTTATTGCTCGCCTGTACGGTTGACAAAACAGCCTCTGGATCGAATAGTATTTCCATAGTGTGTAGATGTTGCTTGAGTTTGAGACACCCTCGCTGTTTGGCTAGTATTAAGTAGCAATTCATTCGTAACGATCTAAATATACTTCTACTGAGTACGTGTATGATAGGCTTAATTGAGTGGTTGTAGTTCAGATATCTCGCTACATCGTCGATAACATGAGTTGGTCTGTGTAGGAGCAGAGTGCAGAAATTGATTGGTTATTACCAACAAAAAGCTCTCAAGAAGTTTATCTTAGCGATTACCTGTTGACCTTCGCTATTGTTACTTTTTGTTAGGCGTCCATGATAAATTAATGGATAAAAGGCTCGCGGTATCTCTACTCTCCGTGCCTCATGTGGCGGGATGCTGCTAGTGCTGTGGAGGTGTGGCTGAGGGATCTCGCTCTCGTTGTTGTTTCACATGCTACATTTCATGGAACTTGAACTGAATGAATGCTTCTGGTAATGTCGTCTAATTTTCACCATGAATTCAGTATGAAGTATGAAATTTAAAGTTCTTCATAGTAAATTTATGTTTTTCACTATTTCGCCTTCGTCTTAAATCAATGAGTGATCCAAATCGAGTGTTATTTTACTACTTTAATTTTAAGAATTGTTTTTTGCCATTGTGAATATATAGTTTTCTACACCTAATGCGCAGTGTCGCCATGAAAGTGCAACTGGCTTTTAAAATTTTCATCTGATGACAATCTCTGTTTCGGTTCCTAATTCACTCAGTTGTCATTCACATATTGCTTTTAAATAAAAGATTCTATAATGTTCTCTTTTTATCTCAAAAATGCACTACAGCGCATCATTTTCTGCTAAGATTTGTTGAAATTATCATGATATTCTTTGTTTTGAACACTAATGTAGTGGTCTCACTTGTCTTATTTCTCATTATCTCCTAGAATTTTATTACTATCTGATGAGCGTGAAATTACGGAATACTTGATAGGTCAATTCTTCTTTATGAGATGGCCTCTTTCTTTCCGTATCATTCAAAAGTATATCTTGAAATGCGTACGTTGGTTTCTCTGACGACATTGCTTGCCGAGGTAGAAATTTATTTCAATTTTGTGGGTCACTTGAAATGTACTCTGTCCTTGAAGTGCCCTATTCCCTGTCATTAGCTTAGGTTTTGGGTCATGGATGCTTTTTGCCTGTAGCTCGTTGAGCAATTTGTGTTGTGGAAGTTTAAATGGGGCAGCCCTGACACCAATCACGCGTGTCTCGTGAATGCCCTAATAGCCCGTCCGACACCTGCTGTAGATACTTCGCACCCGCCTTTCATGTTTGATTGTGCTGGCGTTTTTTTTTTCTCAGTTGTCGTCTTTATGTACATACGTGATGGCGCAAACTTCAGAGACTTGGAAGCTGAGAAACATATGTTCTATTTTTATTGTTGTCAGTGTTTAGCGTTTTGGCCTTGAGTTCATCTTTCTTCAAAGAACCTTATTGCTGTTTTTTTATATGGGTCGTACGTGACAGGACATACCCATCTGGTTTCCATCGTAATCAATCGTCTGTCTGTAACTCTGTAAATTAACATTCCGCTTGGTTTTTCACTGGCTACATTAGATTTTGTGGACTCTTTTGTCACAATTTGTTGTCTCGTATGTGCACATTACCAAACTGATTGCTATGTTTTAGATTGAGGTTAGTTGAGATGGCTAAATTTGAACTATTTTTAGAAACGCTTATTTTTACAGCTGCATGCTGGTGCAATGGTTTCATCCTCTGGTTTACTTGATAATTTCTAGCAATTAAAGACAGAAGTATCGTGTCATAATTGCTTTTTGGAAGGCATGCTGAAGAGAATTTGTACTATGATCACAGACTTCCAGCGCTTCTTCGGGGCAGCAAAGTTCGTGCTCTGTTTTGAGAACAAACCATGAGCACTCTGAGCACGCCTCGTCTGGAGTCCTGTCAGAATGACGAATGCTTCTTGTTTGATGTTTGTTATATCATGTTTGAGTTGTTTCATCAGTTGAGTTTGTATTCTTCGACAAATGTTTACATTTCTCGAACGTTAAGAACTCTTTAGTGAAACACTTGTGGTCTAATTTCGCTGTTTAAAGGTACGAGCAGGAAAGTACGTTGAATGAATACGTTCAATTTGGCTGTGAAACTTTGACTCCCTAAAACCTGAATAACTCGTTTTAGGCTGCAGGCTACCTATGAAAATACTTCTACTGTTTGCCTCGCAAACTTGATGAAAATTGATTGTTTTACTATTTATGGAAGAAAATTGTTTGATGGATCGGAATTTTAATTTATCATGTTGAGTCCATTAGTTGGAGTAATAGTTTAGCAATCCCTGGCAATTTCAGCAGTAAACACATCATTGTATTCCTTTTCATTGAGGTACGCTCATGTTAGAAATAATTTAATAATGACTACAAATTTGTGTAATCAAACTAAAATTGAACTTCAAACATAAACATACAACGATTTACCTTCTGCTTTTCATCAACAATTGAATGTGCATTTTTCGAAAGTAGCGGAACTTACTATGGCATTCTTTATATGTAAATGCTTATTCTGCATAATGTTAGATATTTAGATGGCAATGAACCAGTTTTGTCGTCTTCCTTCTTCCTCAGTCTAATTATCTTGACGTGACACCGTAAAAATGTCGGCTGCTTAACTAAGTATGACACTCAATGTGGAAAATTAGGATATTCAAGTATTTCAATGCTATTTTTTCATATGGGTTAAGTAAGCGTTCGTGGTGTACGGAATGCATCGCTGTGTCAACTGCCTGCTGCTCACGAACTCCTGCTAGTAAACATTACTTTTTCTGCTGGAGGTTTGATCAAAGGAATTGTTCGAGAAGTTAATTAACTAAATTTTTTTTAACTGTGACCGTTGTTTAGTGCATATTTGCTTTGGGTGACATAACTTTCACGGTAAAACATGTTTTATTCAAACAGTGTTCGATGCAGTAATCTAAATAAAATTGAGAGGATCTAGAAGATACAATAAAAAAGTGTATCTTTAGACGCTTCTCAAAGATATACCTAGATCTATTAGCAGGGAAGACTCCTGCGTATTGTTAGCATGAGACGGGACTTGAAGCTTTGAGCTATACCACTACTCTGGAGACAGCTTTATTTCTTGTTCGAGTCTATTGTAGATGCTATGCATCTTGGTCGAGTCTATTGTAGATGCTATGCATCTTGTTCGAGTCTATTGTAGATGCTATGCATCTTGATCGAGTCTGTTGTAGATGCTATGCATCTTGTTCGAGTCTATTGTAGATGCTATGCATCTTGGTCGAGTCTATTGTAGATGCTATGCATCTTGGTCGAGTCTATTGTAGATGCTATGCATCTTGATCGAGTCTGTTGTAGATGCTATGCATCTTGGTCGAGTCTGTTGTAGATGCTATGCATCTTGGTCGAGTCTATTGTAGATGCTATGCATCTTGGTCGAGTCTATTGTAGATGCTATGCATCTTGGTCGAGTCTATTGTAGATGCTATGCATCTTGTTAGAGTCAATTGTGGGTGCTGTGCTTTGATTCTAGTCAATTGTGGGTTCTAGATTCATTAAGTCCATCGTGGGTTTAAGCGACGTGTGTGCCTTTAGAGTGTATTTAGGGAGGTCTAAACTCTTTATTCCTCATTATTATAAATCATGTGTCCAGTAATGTAACTGAGGTATTCGACACCGCTGCTCCTTAGTTTAAACTTTGTAGTTTGGAGACATTGTCAAATGTTGAAATCCTTGATTTGGATCCGAATGAAACCTTTAGCAACTCAATTTAATGAGAACTGCTTTATTTTAGCTTAATTTTACAAATTTTCTTTCTTTAAATATAATTGTAGTTTTTTTTTATGCCACATGGAGTTTCAATTTTTTTAGACAATCTTGTCAGAATAATTTTTTCATGTGCATTAATTGACAGAAATCGCAAAGAGTAGACTGGCTTGTGTATTCCTTGGCAGAATGACGTTACATCTCAGTACGTGTTTTGCTCGAAAACCAACTGTAGAATCCCAGCGAAGTTTCTTATGTAAGCATTGTATTCACGTGATTTACTGTGGCGGTGCATAAATTAAGAGAGTCGCTGCATTGCCACACAACATGAACTCACCCAAACAATAACAACTTATCGAGGTCGTAGCAGCTGCGGTCTAGCACAGCTGTACTCGCTGCAATGGAGGTGCAGTGAGGTGCCAGGGAAGGCAGGCTGTCGCTGGGATGTGGGGCGTGTGTCGCCAGAGTGACCCTGACTTTGTGCTCGCCTCTAACCATCATGTGGTTGTCTGCGTAGTAAGTGCCGTGCCGCTCTGGGCGTCCGACTTACGTAACCTTGTACTGGGAAAAAAATCGGCCTTATGGGCAGAAATATTTACAAACACTGATTTCAACTACGAGGTAGTTTTTTTAATAACATATATGAGTACAACTCTACGTGAAAGGAGTGGAAAACATGGTAAGTTCTTGTGAAAGAGTACACTAGTATTTGTCAAGTAGAGCTGATCATTTTTTTGTAACCTTAGTTTTATTTCTCTGAATTAAAGAAACCTTATTTTTGGGCTTCATGGTTGGCTTGATTCAATTCAGTTATCTTGAAGATTAAACTTTTGTTGAATTCGACTTAGAATGCTAATATCAGAAAGTGTTCTCTTGCACATTGAGTGTTTACAGTAGTAAGCTGTAGCGGATCACGCTCATGACAGCGAAACCTTTCTGAAAGTTCAATTGAAAGATTTCGCTGTCATCAGCGTGGAAGTTTAATTGAAAGTGTCAGTTGTGAAAGTTCAACTGCTATGTTACTCGTTTGCCCGAACATGGAATATCGAATGCATTTTCGTTCGTTATGGGTTAAATAGCATATTTTAATGCTCCTCACACCTGGCATTGGCGCTGTGGGAAGAGGTGGTGCCAACTACACAGCGCTCGCACACCCATACCTAAATGTGCAGTATTCTGGGCTCTAGTGGCGAAGGTCGCCATTTCACAACTATTCCCTCGTATCCTATGCTTAATCTTGAGATGAAGTTCGCAGCAACGATACATAACTATGTCTACCTACTTGTCCAGTACGTTTCAACGGGTTTAGTATCCCGGCTCTCGTTTTATGGGTGTTTAATTATTGCTTGCAACGCTGGTGCATTGTGGTGGCAGACAGGTAGAATCTTGGCTGCTGCGTCAACAGGCGACTGCGCAGTTGCAACCAGTTCTTTCTGGTCGCCGTGCATTCCATGCTCTTTTTATGCGCTGGCAGCAAATTATGGCGCTGTGCAAGACCCGCTTGGCAGAGCACAGCCTCCATAATGTCGACAACATGTTGACCGAGTCGCTTTTAGATAGCAGCTGCCTTATCTTGCTTTACGGTTGCGAGTTTATTATGATCCAGTGATGTCTATCCTAAACTCATATGATGCTATCCCTAGCTGGTGCTCTATTGTTGCCCTCTGATGACAACTTCTAATCAGTAGAATAGAATAAGGCAATAGAAACGAGCCGTTTGGTTCATGCCATCTAAAGTGAAGGTGTGCCTTTGATCGTGTTTTGGAGGCAGAACGCACCGACTGAGAATATGTAAGATTGTTGAGGTGCCCTCGCTAGAACCTATTGAGGTGCTCTCAGTATATTATGGAAACTTAATTCCACAGCAATATCCCCAGCCACTCACGACAGAACAACAATACCTGCTGGGGGAGTCAGTTGTGGGTGTAGGTTGTTCGGCCGTGTCTTTTCTTTTCTATTTGCCTGTCTCCCCTGTTACAGAGCCGTGCCTATCTCGCGAGTATCTTTGTCTTTATTGATATCTTCTTTTATGATAGGTCTCTCGGCTTATCGAAATTTGTATTCTGCTTTATTAGCCTGATGTGCAAACTCAGACACTTCAATTGTACGCACATGGGGTCTTCTCAAGTCAATGTCTCGTATCACTCTAATGGTAGTCTTAATTGAGGGGAAACTATAGTTGAATTATAATAGTTACTTATTAGGGCCCATATTTCTGACAATTTTACTGGCAATGTATATTATTATAACAAGACTAATAAAAAAGTAATAATATTGGAAATCTACTGAGTTTATTCTTTCCCACTGCACATTGTTTATGAAAAACTTCCGTCGATCAAATGAATATTTTGTTTTGAGCATTGAGTCATTTTAACGTTGTTGTGATATTAAATATTTGCGTTACTGTGCTATGTATGTGACTATTTTCTATATATTCTATGTGACTATTTTCTATAGTCTATATTAGACTTAAGCATTCGAACTTGGGTGTTGAACCTTCACTTCTGTATGACCATGTGTGCGTTGTGTGTCGCCCTGCATGGCTAGGTTGAAGCACGGTTTGAATATAACAAGGTCGTGCTAGCGCTGGGGAAAATACTTTCCTTAAAGCTATAACGAAAAATTGAGTTTGTCCTAAAATGCAAGTTTTGTACGAATGTGCATTCCATTATTTAGTTCATGAGATTAGACTGATAACTCAGCAGCCTGAACTGAACACATCGCTCCGTCGTAACTCTGTCCACCTGACGCTCGTCTGACCTATTTCCCAGTCAAGGGATCAACACGCAAGCTTGATTTTATTCTCTAATATTTCTATGTATGAGATTTTGAGTAGATTTTTATGACACGTGAATTTCATCGCACACATGTAAATCCATGGTTTTGCAAATATTAAGCAGAATCTCAAGAATAAAGTGGGACGGATGTCAATTTGTTTTGAAACCTATGTGCTAATATTCTACATAACCTTAGTAGGTAGTTCAAGCACGTGATAAACTCATTCTTTGCTCGATTAAATACTTCCGTATTATTGTCCTTGAAGCTAGACAATGTAATTGACTAAAGTCACGGTGGCCTCGAAACTTATAAACGTTGGCGCCGAAAATATCATCCAAGTCCTTGAAATTATGAGCAAAATTTCATATGAAACTTGCGTTTTGAAATGTACTGTATATTTGATATTGACGAATAGTGTCTCATTTAACACTTCATGCCGAGGTGTTGGTATTATTAATGCACTGTTGCTGGATGTTTGTGACTCAGCGACGCCTGCTGACAAAAAATTGTCCTGTTAGGTTTCCTGTGTCCTTGTATTGTCATAGGACACGCGGTCGGTATACCTACGTATTGCATCTCTGGGTTCTGTTGGGAGTGGTGTTCATTGTATTTGTGGCAGACAAACAGCTTTTCTCAAATCTCTAATTCTATGCCAGTTAATGTCCTTATTGCGTGCTCTTTTGAAAACAAATTGGACACAACTAAAATGTTTTGAGTAGTGACCGAGTTTCAACTGGCATTAAGGTCCGTATCTTATTCAATCTAAAGGTATTCTAGGATGTTCTCGTGGTTTTATTCAGTTTGACAACGCTCACATACGCCGCTAGTGGGTTTTTATCATCAGTTTCTTCTTCAAATTAATATTTAGTTAGGTCTCTGTCTTCTTGAATTATTTTTGAGCGCTCATTGCTTCATCAAAGATTTTTTAATGTGGATTATTATACAGGCCCATTACAAGCATTCAGGGACACAAGGTTTCTTGCAATACATGCCTCAAAGCTCAGTGTTCAATCAAGTCGTTTAGCAAGTGTTTTGTGGTTTACATGGTCCGGTTTAGGCCTCCCGTCGCCAAGACACCATTTGCTAACTTAATCTTTGTCCTTTGTTAAACGAGCTCCTATGTTCTGTGAACTGCAATTTTTTTGTTAGTGACCTCCTGTCCTGAGGGCTTATTTTTAATTATAGTTGTTTACAGCAAAGGGGTTAGGGAGTACTTGTACGAGCGTTTACGAATGGAATCAAAAAAGGTTTACAGCTTTATGCCTCTCTTCACTGTGCTTTCTAGTATTCGTCATAACTGCTTGTAGGTTTCCTTAAATTTATTGCGAGACATTTGGGTTGTCTCTCTTGTTTACATAATTAGATTCCCCCAAAAAAGCATTTGCAAAATGAAGTTTACTCACGATACGAAGTTTATTATTTATACATATTATTTTATACAATTTCATTCATATTTTTCTATTCTTAAAGTATATTTGTCTTGTGCGGGCAATTCATGTTTGGTTTGTGATATTATAGAGTGTTAGGATGGATTGCAAGGTACCGACTTGTGTCGCAATTCAACTGCTTATTGAAAGTGTAAAAGTAATCTCAGTGTTAGAATGGTCTCTTTCGTTACGCTGCTGAGCTAAAGGAACGTTTCTGTGGTTTTATATTTCCGAGTTTCTAAAGTCAATAGTTACACTTGTGAAGTTCACATTGTCATCCTAACATGTCGGTTGGAAGTCTTTTTTAATCATTTTGTATAACCACAACTGGTAAAATAATGAAGAAAAAATACGCTTTGATTCATTCACTTTTTCATGACATTTATTAATGCTTCAAATTAAAGTTTGTTTTAGATTATCTGATAGGTTTTATAAAACGAGGCCAATTTTTGCATAACGTTACTCTCAAGTGCTGTCATCTGAAGCTGTCATTGATATTTCAATGATCAAATCCGGTTCGATCTTGCTGAATCTGGCTGAATCTGACGTTGCTATTCACAAAGGATGCCTCTCGTTGAGGGAAGTATATATGAAGTACGTCGTACTTCTGAGCCAAACATTTGTCGCTTGTTGTCCCTGTGGGTTGTTGCATTGTGTCTTGCCTCTACCGTTAGTGTCTTATGTTGTGCAGTCCTACATCGGTGCGAACATGTGATATGATGCATCTTGTTACCGCGTGTAGGTCTGTCGATGTTTTGCAGTTATTTCAAATGTTTGTCAGGTGCGCATTCAAGTTCCTGATAACATCATGCGTCATTAATGTGATTACCGTCAATTTTGTAGCTGCGGGAAGCTTTACATTCGTGGTATCTCATTTTTCATCGTTTATTTTCATCTTTTAATGCGTAGTTAGCATGAATTTGTGCACGTTGTCGAGAGGATTTTGGGAATTAAAAGCTGTTGATTTTAACATTGTTATTCGTATACATTCAAAAGTAATTAATATTATTTGCGTATGATTTACTACTGATGAAATTACGAGAATGATTTGGATTAGTCGTGAATACTTTACTGAGTTAGTTGTCTAGTATTTGAAATAACTGAGTTAATCTAATTTTACCACAAGATGTTGTATGTACATGATGTAGTGGACAACAGCTTGTCACAGACCATCTCGCACATTTTGGTAACAATTGCCACGTGAATTTGAATACCTCATGCATGATGGCGTAGAAATCTGCGACGTTATGTTGCCCATATTTGAATTTATTTTTATTGTTGGTACAGGCAATTGGCTGTATTGGAAACTAATCGTTGTCATTTTCGTGCATTCTGCAATTTAGCGTATTCCATGAACAGTCGTTCATAATTAACTCATTTTTTGGTGAATTCAAAGCTTTTGCTATGTTTATTGTTGGAGTAGGTTGTAACGCCCTCCATAGTGTTCCTAGTTGTCCTTGATCTTCATGTCTTGCTCTCCGCCACTGAGTTGTGGCTTACCTCATGTTTCTGGTAGTTGTTGTTCCGAAGCCGTTCTTTCGAGCTACGAAGCGTTGTAATTAATTACTGGAGTCCTGCCAGTGCTGTACAGCTATTCCCTAGTGTAACTGTTTTTGCGTTTTGTTTGCGTGCCAACTGAAATGCGTCAGTTCAAAACCACTATGAACATAGTTTTAAATTTCAATTCAGGCTTTTTGTTGTAAAATAAGTGAACATAATCTGTGAGTAAGCTATTTCGTCAAGTTATTTTTTTTACAACCATTGAATTTGTTGTTGGCCTTACAGATCTTCTGTACAGTTCCAGGAGGCCGCATGTTCTACGTAGCAGACGTAGCTAGACGTGGTGGGTTGGAACGCATAAAATACTCGTTGATGTCACCACACACACGTAGCAAATGTTAATGTCTCCAGGGTTACTAATAGTCTTTCAGAGCTCTTGATGCTGGCATTGTTTGCTAGGTTAGCAAATTAATTAGTCAGCTCAATTTGAGTCGTCATTCTGGCATATATTGTTTTCCGAATCTTTTGCTATTGCTTGACCATCCTTCTCTGTAGTAGCGTCGTAAGATGTTCATGTTGTCATATGGGAAAACAAATCAGTTTCTAGTCTTAGTTTCACTCAATTTGTGTGAATTTAAATATGAACACTGGCTACATGAAATTAGGGTTTTAGTTTGCTGCATAATGCAGGCAAATTTTGAGGAAATTAAAGTATGAAATTGCAACATATTTTATATATAGTACCACCTCAGTTACGTATTTGTATGTTCGTGTATTTGGCTTATCTGAAGAAACCACGAAGCTATGAGTTAAATATTTTGTGTCGATTCATTTTAGGTAATGTTTCATGGACAAACTATTTTATATCATTTATGAATGACTATTTGCTATGTGCAAAATATATAACTATTAAATATTCAAAAACAAACTTCGTTGCTGTAACTCGACCATATGAGTCAAAACGCGACAATAAAGCAAAATTCTTCATTTCTAAAGATTGTGGAATTGATTATGAAATTTCAGAAATGTTGTGGTATTTATGATATTCCACGAAACTTACTGCATCTAGTCTGAGGAACGTTACGTTTAAAGAGAACCAGTATTTATTTTTGCTTCGATGTTATTTTGGCCGCTGTTGCATGAACCTAAATACTAATTTTGAAATGTAAAAATAATTTCTCCACTTTGCCCTACACATGACACGCATAAAGAAAATCTATGATACACAAATCACTTGTCGATGAAGACACTAGAGTCGGTGTAGAGTTGTAGCATCTGGTATTGAATTCCTTCATTCGATATCACTTCTCATATTTTTGTTTAGCGAACATCAGTGTGCACCATTTTAGCACCACATTTCGGA
Organism: Trinorchestia longiramus; assembly: GCA_006783055.1. Classification (NCBI taxonomy): domain Eukaryota; kingdom Metazoa; phylum Arthropoda; class Malacostraca; order Amphipoda; family Talitridae; genus Trinorchestia; species Trinorchestia longiramus. The sequence continues at coordinate 107,993 of VCRD01001070.1, read as the reverse complement.
CCTGAAAGGCCTTGATCGTCACGCATCAATGTCGTGGGCTAAAATGGCAATCTAGCCATGGCAGAGTTTGGAGACTGCGCTGTTTACTCTCAGCTCTGTCAACTGTCATTTGAGACTCCTTCAGTGTATTCAGTCTCTCCTGTCGCTTCGAAATTGCAGTAGCGTGTCCTGCAGGCTGCAGTTGTTTTTGTGCTTAGTCTTTTTGAGTCATGATGTTCGGGCTAGTAATCTAGTGCTGTTCAAGGTAGGTTGAGTTTTGCGTCAATTTCCAACCAAAGAATCTTCCCATCGAAGGTTTTTTTAATTTAAGCTGACGGACGATTCTGTTTGCGAAAAACTTCTTTTCAGACATTTGAGTGACTAATGTTTGCAATTATGTGAATAGCGCCTTGCGTTTATTTCACTTTTCCTGGTTGCTATCATATTAAACTTTCTCTGGTTTGAAGAATTACCAACAAAGTAAATTATTGATAATCTGACATTATTAACAAAGTAAGTGTTTCACGTTCAAAGAGAACTGGTTTCATTGTAGGTTAATATTTACTTGTGTCATTGAAGGTTAAAAGATTAACTCATTCTACTGTGATTGTTTTAAGCAGTATAGATGATACTCAACAATAGAATTCAAACGAAATGTATGGTTTTCAAACACCGAGCTTACTCCTCATTAGCCTTCGGCTTTTGGGTTGTTTGGTAGATTTTGAAGGCTTGAACGATTTTTCCCAATAATGCAGCAAATTTGGGGTCTGTTCGTCCAATCATTCACGTACGATATTAACCCATTCCAAGCAGTTGTACTATATATAGTTCATTACATATTTTTCTTGTTGCAATCAAAGGCGATAACTAAATATAATTCCTAAACAAAATAGGGTTCTTGTCAACTGTTTTGATGCTATGCTATGTTGTTGATGCTATGTTGTTTAGTACTGCGCTGTGCCTTGTTATTTGACATATTGATGTTTGAAAATTATTTCTTGGTGCATATAGGACATATTTTCCACTTTGTGTGTTATTATAATTATATCATATTAGATTTATATGATGTTAAAGGAAATATCTTCAAAGACAAATAAGTGCTTGCTGACATCCCTACTCTGTGCCGCCATATTTTGTATTTTCATTCAACACCTTCATTATTACCTTTCTTATGTAATCGTTAAATATTTACACTTCTTTGCAGATTTTTCATATATTTTTGCTGATTATTCATATTTATGTGTTCACCCTTTGTAATGGTACGCAAAAAAGGAAACTAAATCTTTCAGAAGATGATGTTGCTAGATTGATGTAGGTGTTAGATGAGATAGATATGAATGATGAATTCATGAATGACATTGAATCTATTTCTTCCGTACCATCTAACAATTAAGTAGTGACAGTAAACCGGATGATCGAAACTTGGAACAAATTGAAAATGACAATCACGATGAAAATGCTGAAGTTGATGAGAATCAACACGATTTACGGTGACACTTCTCATAGTAATAGAAATGCTTTTGATTTCATTGCTAGTTCCGGTATTGAAATTCACCTTGAGGATGATACAAACCCATAATAAGTATTTGAGTCATTCGTTGGTGGAGAAATAATTGAATTGATAGTAGATGAAACTAACAAATATGCTGCAAAATTTATAAATGAAACACTACTGTCAGGTAAACTAACAAGAAAATTTCGTGATCTATTGTGGCATGGTACAAATGCTGGAAAAGTTCGTACTGTAATTGCCTTTATAGTGCTTCAAGGAATACTAAGTAAACCTAATATAGATGATTACCATTTGACAAACCCACTGCTCTATATATCCATTTTTGGAAAATTTATGTCACGAGATGGGTTCAAACTGATTCTGAAATATTTACACTTCTCAGCTTTGGAGAAAAATAATGATCCATTGTACAAGATAACAAAATTGCTAGATTTGTTTGTGTCCAAGTTCAAGTCAAATTACATTCCAGAAAAAACCTTAGCGTAGATGAATCTCTCTTACTCTGGTAAGGAAGGCCAAGATGGAAAAGATACATACCTCAAGAGCGCAAAATTCGGGATGGAATCATTTATACTTGCCGAATCCGCGACGGGCGATATTTGGAATATGACGATGAACACTGGGAAAGAAATCCACTACCTTATTACAACAGTGAATGTAGCTGACAACATAAAAAAGCCTTCCAAAGTAGTTTTACATTTGTTAGAGCCTCTGCTGAACCAAGGGTACTGTCTTGGCATCGATAATTATTATGCTTCACCAGAGTTGTATGCTATATTGTTGTACAGTACTGATGCTGTTGGTAGAGTACGATGTAACTGGAAAAATCTGTCTACTGTGGTTCGCAACAAGAAGTTGAAGAAAGGAGAGACAGTACAATAATTTAAAAGGAAAATGATGCATTTGAAATGGAAGGACAAAAAAGACGTATAGATGTTGACTACTATTTATGACCATGGCAAAAAAATGACTGTAGCTGGAAAAGAAATAATGCAGATGCTATGTTTCAACTATAAACAGAAACATATGGCTGGAGTGCATCTGATGGATCAAATCACATCAAGCACTTCACTCGTCAGGAAAGGAGTGAAAAAGTACTACAAGAAGATTACTTTCTGACTGTTTGAAACATGCATACAAAACTGTCATTACATATATAAAAAGAATGGTGGCTATATAAAATTCCTCTTTCTCCAGCTACAACTTGCAAATAAACTTCTCAAAAAACATCAGAGTGATGATGTTTATTGGAAGAGTACACCAAGTGTTGTTAGTTTAGATTGTTGCCCCTCGCGGTTATCAGGGAGACATTTGCCAACTGTAAATGTGAATGAAGACGGAAATGAGATCAAAGAGCAGAGAAGGTACCGCTACTGTTTGCTTCGAAAGAAGGTTAAAAAGCTATATGCAGCTGCGACATCTGCAAGATCCCATTATGCATAACACGGTGCTTTAAAGCATTTCACACAGTGGAATGCCTCCCTGTTGGAAATGGAATATAATGCTGATGAATGTCAATAAGAATATTTTTCCTAGTGTTAGTTTTTTCGAGGATATGCTATATAATTATATTGAAAATATGATACATACTTTTTTAATAATTTCGATTGCAATTTTTTGGGGAAATGATATTTTGATCCTTTTTGAAAAGGACATGTAAATGTATTTAATAAACTTCATTTTTGAAACAAACTTTAAATATAAGTTGTTTCCAATAAAATATTTCTTATAATCATTCATATACGTAAAAAATAAAAAGCATAATATGATTCCCACAGGTATACACATATTTCCCATGTTGTTTAGCGGCAGTGACTAAATATAGTCTAACAAATCAATTTGATTCAGCGGTTGTACTATATATAGTTCAAAATATTGAAGATGCCAATTACCAGTGGTAACTATATATAGTTCATTAATAAATTGTTAGATTTTGATAAGCCCTTCGCCGCTTGGAATGAATTAATAGACGAAGAATAAAGTTAAAAATAATTTTATCGCTGTGTTGATTGAACAATTACCTTATGTACGGTTGTTCGTCTTTATTAGAAAATGTCGACGCCTTTTTGACACAGCTATTGTAAAATTTGCAAGCAGGATTCTGTAGTGAAAGACCTTCAAGTCCTTTTCTGCTTCCAACAACTAGTATTTTGCGCATTATGTGAACAGACTCCGTAAAATTGCTGTGGAGGTCAAGTGTAACAATCGTCTACCATGCAGGAAGCAGAATGCTGTACGTTATCTGCCGACTTCACTTCACAATACTTTGAGCTTTAAATTCATCAAGAACTTGAATGAGTTTCATTAGAAACTAAAAGTGCAAGACTTAAAATATATCACTTCATCTGAGTGCTGGTTAGTTCATCCATTTAAGTCTCTTAATTCGAATATCTCGCGGAAGGGTTTACATTTTGAAGAGATGGAGTAACTGGTTGCAGTATATTGAAATGGATTTATGGCTATTCATATATGTGGCGACAAATATTATTGTACTAGTACTCTAATAAAATGATAAATCGCTATATTTTACGAAAATTAAATTGGATATAGAAAATTGAAATTTGACGTTTTATATAAATTATTCTTTGTTTTATATTTTCCTCATGCGTAATATTCTGCGTCGAACCAATCCAATCGTTCCCTTTTTTGTCACGTGTTGATTTTTTCAATTGTATTTTCAGAAGTGAGTTTTCATTGTTATTGCTCTGACCGAGTAACAATAATAAATTTTACTGGAAACTTTTCTTTGTTCAGATTTTTGTGCATATGCCTTCATAAATCCTTGAGGCACAAGTGTTCATGATACCACGCCTACGTGTCTGGGATTAATAAAAAATAGTTATTATTATTGGTGGGCTGTTCTCGAGCCTACCACGAACTCTGCAGTGAAGTGGTTCAGTTTTGTTTCTGTGACTGTGACATTTTTTAAGCTAATATTCACTCGAATTTTCTGTGTGAATTTTAGTTTTGTACATCAAAAGTTACAGTTTAGTCATGGATGTTGATCAGCTAACTACAATGTCGGCCCAAGGCTCCCCAAGACCGATACTGAAGCTAGCAACCGACAGGAATATTTCTCAAAGCGAACAATGTCTTCCAAACGCAACAAAATCACCCCACTCTTCTCCTACCCGACAGTTCTCTCAACAGGGCGTGAAATGGTCCATGTATTCACAAAAACCTACTTCACCACCGCTCTATTACTCGCAACCCACTCCTCCTCAGTCTCCTTACGGTCAGCAGTTTTCACCTCAGCCTCACCAGACAACCCCTCCTCTTTACTACTCCCAAACTCCTCCTTTGACACCTAGAGTATCACAGAACACTATCAGTTCTGGCTGCACCTCCCCCATGCCAGTACGGTCTGGTGCAAATACTATCATAATCAACCCGGCCGGAGCAGCGCCGTCCGGATGCATTACCCAGCTCCAGCACCAAGGTTACAACGGCACGAGTACTCCCACCACCCCAGGCTATGCCTCTCCTGGTAGAGTAACTCCAGGACGCATGACTTCAGGTCGCTGTACCCCCGTCTTCACGGTTGCCATGAAGAAACGCTACGTCGACATCATGCTGTAAGTTGTGTTCCTTTCACTGCAGTTTTCTTTCACCAAAAATTGAAGGATTATAGTTAATGAATATGGGGGACACGGTGTGACCTAAAATGAAAAATTTAACTAATATTTGAATAAGTTGTGACTTGGCAGTAAGCTACATTTAACTGTGTGAATATTTAAAGTATAGTTTGTTCTGAGTGTACTGGGTATCTGCTTCACTGTGATTTCCTAAGGTGCCGAGTGTTTTACAGAGTCAAATGAAAAATACAAAAATTGGGAAATTTATTATTTAGAAATTCATAAGTAATATGAGATTTCAGTGATGTCCACGTGATTTACTTTCCCTTCGTCTATTGTCTAATGAAAGATATTTTTGTAACTGTCATATGGTTTTTAAAAAATACACTCCTGGGTTGTATTGCTTGGGTTGCTTGAAGTGTTAGGTAGCTTGAAGTGAATAACTGAGTCCCTCAGACCATAGAATTTTATCATCTGTACTCCGTATTTTAATTTCCATTTGTTTGATTTGTTTGACTGCGTATAATCTGATCACGTTTGTCAGGATACAGCGTGCATGTTGGGTTACACAGCTGTTGTTACAGCACAGATTGTATGAGTGGTGCGTTTGTATGACATTCTTCCCGTGAACAACCTTGACGAGAGACAAAGGGCCCTGTCTTGCATATATTTATGCTGAACGGTGAGTTTGAAATAACATAACTAAAAATTTATCTCCATTTACGTTTGCCTTGATTTTCGTCCGTTATTATACATACCATTCATAATGAATTTTTGTTCAATTATGCTCTTAAATTCAAATTTTCTATATCTGGCTATGATCTCATTTGTCCATGTATTTATGAACTCAAAAAGACAATTTGTTTGTTTTCTTTTGGATTTTCATCTCATTTATTTTATTTCCAAATGCAAACTTTTTATATCTTAATGGTTGTAGAATTACGGACTATATGAATATGAAAACCCATTTTGAAATTTTTGCAATGTAGAATTTTTTATAATGCTTCCCACTTTTAGAAAAAATTTCCCTCAAGTATATTTTTCATTCGTGCAAGTTAGTTTACCTAATTTTTAACGAAAGATTCTTGGAAATATATTGCTGCATTTTTCAAGCTCTTAAATTTAGGCAAACTGACTATCTACGTCAACCCAGGAATGCTACCTGCATTAAGAACAAGTATTCATGAACGATGAAATGATCATACATGATTTTAACCATCATATTTTGGATGTGGCTCACTGATGTAAATGTTTTTGATTTGTGAAGGCGTTTTCCCGTAGAGTTTTATCTGAGCATAGTTCAAAGGACTTGTGTGCCGTGTTCGATGAAGGCTTCAAGGTTTTCAGAATTGTGATGCCTTATATAACAGATAACATGCAAAAATGTTTGTTTGTCTTTTCAATCTTTTTTAATTAGGTCCACTCGTACTTCATCCGTGCAATCTATTCACTTGAATTTGTTTTACTAGTCTTCCGTCGCTGAACAATAGAGCTTCCTCCCATTAGTGAGTAACTAATGGAGCGTTGTGAAAAGTTCTTCAGATTATAAGAATGGAATGTAAAACCTACGTTTTGCATTACTATAAGCTGCTATGCCTTTAATAAGGCACTGCACCGACCCCTTACTGAGAGTATAAAAGCATTGTTTCATTCATTATTGGGTATTCAACATTTCACTTCTGGAATATAGAGATAATTTTCGGACATATTCTACTAATTTCTCCGTGTATTTCTTAAGGTCTCTTTTATAAACCAGTATCGCTGATTTTTTTATATAACTTCTCCACCCATTTCAGTATTGATTCTAATTCCGTTGTTTTTATTGCGTGTGTTTTACTGCGGCGGTGTTTGTTCATTCACTTTTTATTTTATGCTACTCTACAGAAACTTTTTCACCTTATTTTGTAGCTAGTGAATTGTCTCCGTGATTTTTATAATTCAGTTGTGTAGCATGTTATACTAGACACATAGACTGGTTCTTCCATCCCTTCCTTGGTTCACTCAATGCGTCATGTACACAACATAGGTTTATTTTATGAGGTTCGTCCACATTGTTTACTGCATTCACTTTACATATAAAAATTCTAAGGATCGCTGAAGATCTTCAAGAAGAGTGAGGAAGTAAAAATTGCATATCGATTTATAGTTTTCTTTCACATGATTTTGCTCCAAATTTTGAATGGGTTGCGAGTACGAGTTTGACTACACCAACCTAACGTAATTTTATTTTTAAGTCATTACTAGTGATAATTACTTCACAGCTTGGCCCAGCAGTGATTCACGTACCAGTGTTGGATTGGGTGCGAGGTTTCTGCACAAGTGTCTGGAAGCTGAACGAACGAATCGCTCTAGACTCTAGAGAATTCAGCCATTTAGATTTTAGGAGTTGCTTCTTTCAGTCGCTGTTATTTTAGTTTTGTCTCCAATGAGTTCACACCCAGCGAATATTATTATCAGAATTAAACACTTGAATTAAAATTAAAATTTGCTTAGATTTGCATTGTTTGCTGAATGTTATGGCGGCCTTGCATGCATTATATTGGTGAGGAGACTGTGATGGCGTGAGAAGCGGCTGGCGCTCACATGAGACGAGCTCGTGCCTCTCCTCAGCCAGAGGATCGATGAGTGAGCTGGTGCTTGGCTGCTCAGCGTGAAGGTCGCTTCGCTACTTTTATTCTCTGTCTCTGCGTCGCTTTCAAGAGTCCAATTATTTTTTCAAGTTCATTGACGTCATCGTTTCACTCCGACGGATGTAAGAAGATTGTTGTTTGTATCTATCTTACTGGACATTTAGACTTCTCTTTAATCGTTCGTTGTTTTTGAAATGCTTCTTAAATACTAGGAATACTTCAATCTTACTTTGAATATAAGCTACTAACCGTGTTGATCTCGGTAGGAGAGGAATAATATCAAAATTACTTGCGTGGTTTGCTCCTGTTTTCACTTGGGTGGTCTATTGTATAGTTGTAGTCGTTTGCAGCACCAGATCTTAACAGTTCTTTGATGCCCTCGTGTACGTGTAAGCGAGCGTGCGACGGCTAGTTGATTATTCGTACAAAAAAATGTATTCGTGTTCCCATTGATTAATTTTGATGCGAATACAACATTTTTCTTCACCATTTACAATGCATTTGATTTTACTAAAACGAATTTACTCCGAATAAATTTGTTTGGAAATTGTAAATTTTTACTCCAGTTTTGAATCGAATTGATGGATGACGAAGAGATGTGCAATGGTTCAGATATTATAGAAACATCCAGTGAATAAGGTGTTTTATTAAGGTCATAAAAATATAATAAAAAGTTAATATTTAAACAATGTACAGAACTTGAACAAAAAATTTGTAGCATAAAATTGTTTTTGTTCGTCCACTGTTGTGCACTAGTAGCCACAATTTGTTATATTCTAAGATTTTCTGTGCACCGTTATGTTTGATGTGTTAAGGAAGCCTTCCATTCAATGATCCCCTTGCTGAAGTTGTCATTCATTGTTGTATTTCGTGAGAGTTTTTTGACAGTGTGCAAACTTGGCGTCCTTTTTCATAGTTGTCGATTGAATTTCAAAGTGTGTCTTAGAAATTACGCTTGTGCAAAACAATCTCGTTTAATCTACTAACCATCATCCTCTCAGTCACTATTACAATAATGTTAATCAAATATGTACTTGAATCATGTATCAAAAAATTACTCTATGTTTAAAATATTTTTTGTTTGCACTGGCGAATACTGACATGTTTCTAATATGCCATATTGGACAAAGTGATGTCAGAATATTGAACAAAATATATAATAGACGTGTTGTACTATACAATGTATTGTCATAATGGACATATTTTACAAAGTATATCATAATGAATATATTGGACAAAATGTGTCATAATGGATATAGTGGACAAAATGCGTCATAATGGATATAGTGGAAAAGATATGTCAATGGAGATATTGGACAAAGTGATGTTATAATATTGGACATAATCTTCATGTATAATCGACTATGTTTCTCCATCTTGCTGTATCTGTGTGTGTCCGTCCCATTACTTCCTATCTATTACTGAAGAAAAATTATTGAACTGGAATCAGAACGGGAATGCATGTATTACAAGTATTGTATTGTGGATACCAAAGGCACCGGATCACTATAAAACACGCAATTCGTTCATTTATTAACTTTCTTCTCTTCCACGGCTATGTTATCGTTAGGTAAGATACAAAATGAAAATTCTGTATATATTCAAGAAAAATATTCTGATTCTGATAGTACCACGGGTAAAACTGAAAAATGCATTTTATTTCATACATCCATAATTTTATCACTTTTAAACCAAGAAATTTCAACGGGTACTATCTGGGCCATGTTATCATTAGATAAGGTACAGAATGGTAGTTCTGAATACAGTAATAAAAATATTCAAAATACAATAATTTGTCGTAAATCTTTAATACGTTCATCTTTATAATAATTTCAAATTGGTCGAATCGAAATTGTGGAATTTCCACGGAAACTGTCTAGTATCTCATATTGTGTGTAATAATAATAAAAAATGGAGGTATTCTACCAGCGTCAACTCGATAAAGAGAATTTTTTATAATTCTTTTTGGCTACTTGGTGAATATTAGTGTCGTTTGTGCATTAGAGCTAGAATTTCAAGACATGCACATCTGATAGAAGCAATTGGAGAAGTCCTGTTTCCGACGGTTTTCGAAGTCACGAAGAGGACCTTATATACAGAGAAGATGCCAGAACAGCGCGACGTCACCTCGCAAGGACAAACCATCAGGCTGCTGACGTGCAATACATATTTATGTACAATTTACCGAAGAATCTGCATATCCCGCACTGGACTCATTAGCCATGAGAGAGCGTGCGCCCGAAATGGAATCAAGTGTTCTGTTCTGAGTATTGTGTACACGCTGGATAGAGTCTTAAAGACGTTTGAAATTTTTAATGTACCTACTTAGTGAATAAATGAATGTATTTCTGTTCCTCGTATTGTTATTATGTAGTTCTTTGTGCGCCGTTATTGGAGTTGGTAGTTGTCTGGTTAGTTTGCACTGTTCTGTGACCTGGTTTTGGCTTCATGTTATAAGACTGAAAAGAGGAAAAAGGCTACATAATGTGCATTAATATTTTGATTTTTATAAATTTCTCATGTTACTTGAACTGCTTCATTTTAATTTTTTAAAGGTGTTCTGCCACATTTTCATAAAGTCGATTTGCTTTGGCTTTGCAGAACATAATTTTCTAGAATCGTTCCTTGATTCTTTTTCTTGCTTCTCAAAGTCACGGTAACCTTCGCCCGCTCTCCTGTGGAAGCCACTACAGTACCAACGGAATGTTCGTCCACATCAAAAAACATCTGACGTCAGTTGCTGATCTCAAGTTTTTCTTGCTATGTTTTTGTTCTTCACTTTGGATATTATGGTAAATCTAGGGTATTTTTCGATTATCATTTTCCCAATTTGGAGGCGTCCCTCCACAAGTTGTCTGTGCACTGCGTCACTTTGGTACTGGAAGAGCAGGTAGGAAAAATTCTAAGCTCGCTGCAGTTGAGCATCTGTCTTCCTGATTGCATCAAAATTCGAGTTAATTTTCATTGTAAAATTGGCGTTCAGAGAGCAAAGTAACTGCATTTTGTACTAAACTTAAGAAGTGTTGTTTACTATTTTTTTCGGGTTTTAGATACATACCGAAAGATGCTCTGATCATTATTTTCTTGTTAAATTAATTCGTTCAGCTTTATAGTCACATTGGATCATATTTGATCGATATTTTACGACTCGTCTGTGTACTCATTTTTACAATACTCGTAATAAAGTATTTAACTTGCCAACGGTGAGATTAAAAAAGGAAAGCAATTTACAATATTCCAGTCAATCAACGTTTTCCATTCATTTTCTTCTGAACTGCAAGAAAATATAAGTGAACAGTTATTCCATATCAGGTACAAAAACTGTGCAATGGGTGATCCATTATAGTGTCTTCTCACTCACTACCTGTTCTCCAAACAAAGCGTCCCTAACAAAAAATTTCAATGTAGCTGTTTTATAACGTGGCGAAATAACAGCTTTCATTAGTTGAGTATCTTATGCTTTTGTGTGATGAACCTTGATTTTATCCAAAAAAGTATATGATTTTTAGATTGAACATTACTCAGTGTTATGTGTTTTGAAAAAATTATGTATTAAATTTTTACCCTAGTTTTGCTCCCAAATGTTGACGTCTTCTGCTTTTATGACGTTTCGATCCCAAAGTATTCTTTTACTCAGTCCTTATAGACGGAAATTGTTTTATCATAAAGCCAATTGTTTTTCTTACATTGAGATATTATGTCCTTGGTCTGATAGACCTATTCCTTGTAAAGGTTGTACTGTTGAAAATTGTTACGTGTGTTCTCAAAACAGTACAAATAAATGTCTAAACATCTTTCGATGTAGCCTAACTTCTATTTGTACTTTTATCGGAGCTTTTTTAAAGAGACGCTCATAATAACTTATCTGTGAATCGTTGTCGACCTATAATTCATTTCAGAGTTTATTAACTACTGTATTTTTATGTTCGACATAATACAGGGTGTCCATAAAGTCTCTTTACCGTTTCAAAAATGTATTACAAATCCAATTAATAAGACATTTTATTTAGACTTGTTCTATTGTATTTAGTGTTTATTAAAGTTTTTAATCACATTTTGCATCTGTATGTTTCAGGGGTCCTGTTTGTGAAAGAGGTGCTGTTGGGACTTTAATAAGAGACTTTATGGACACCCTGTAGAACAAACACTTCGAGATCGATTGATTTTGAAGACTTGAGGATGGTAACATTAAACTGCAAAGCTCTTGTCCAAGTTATAAAGCTCTCAAATGTCCGCCTGTTTTTGTCAATCCACGATACTCAACTACCTCTTTCCAGTCTGTTTGTGTGTCTCCTCTTTCCTGATGCTTTTGTGTTTCGTGCATTTCTTCTGCTCCGTCAGTTGAGTTCCTGGTGTTAGAGTTTGTGCCATGGCACCCAGCCGCGTCTGTTTTGTGCTTACTGCCTGTATCGACCCATCCTCAGCATGCACGACAATCCAGTTATGTGAACTCATCTGCCAGTCTCATAGCTGTCCTGTCCATAATAAACTCGTGAAATTCCCATTTCACGCGTTTTCTGTTTGCAGTGGAAATGCACAGTTTTTCTTGCCCTGATTCTGGAATACACGGCAAAAATAAATAAATAAAATAAATAAACAACTCTAATGTTGATTTTTTGAATTTTCTTCGTGTACTCATGTTTACATAGTATTGTCATTGCGCTTATTCCATCAGACAACGCAATTGAAAACAGGTTTGCAGTTCCTATCTATCAGATTCGAAAAAAAGTAATGTTTTTTCTTGATGATGTATTGTGACTTGGGGGACTTGCACCTTAAACAGGTATGTGGATGACCCTCTTGTCTGTATAAAGTTGCAGTAAGGTCACCCCAATTTTTAATTACCTATATTTTCTATTCTCTTTTTTCATGGAACCAACCTATTGCACTAGTGTTTTCGGGAAAAAATATGTTTACTTCATTCTTCAACTTGAAGTCGCGTTGAGATGATTTCTGTTGATGCGCAAACACTTAGACCACATACTGTGAGGGAACTCAAGATATGATAGCATGACTATGCATGTGTGTAGTTTCTTTAACTTTGCCATTAAAATAGAATACCCCACCGCATGTTATGCTCATTTCCATGTGTTGATGCAGTGTGTATGGTACTGTAGTGAATGTAAACTCGCTAGCAGACACTGAGACTGCGAGACTGAAGAGACGAGTTTTTTTTCTTTGAACGACACAGTATGGTAGTTGACCTTTTCTGAGTGCAGAGGACGCACAAGTGTAATCCATTATTGAAAACCGAGTATACATTTGATCGTTTCTTAATCTCTCTCGACACGAGTTTGCGGTTGTCAGATGTTCATCTCAACAGCCTGCAGCCGCAAGTGCTGCCAGGTAGTATGGGCTTGAATACCTCAGAACTAGAACTGTCCGGTCCCATTGATTTGTTGATCTATTCTCAAGCTATGAACAGCCATTGATTCTACCTCACACTCTTGCTTAGGACTTAAAAGTGTTCCCGTTTCAAGTGCTAATATTTGGATGATACTAATTTTTCACACTTCTGGTCACTTTACTGTATTTCAAGAGGAAGAGAGCGTATGCTAAGAACACAAGAATTCACTGGCGAAGAACAAAATTGCTCGAGGAACACTAAACTAGCCTTCATATGTTTGTTTCAATACCCCACAGATAACGTAATCGAGATATGTAATATTCCAGATAATATTCCTGTCATCTGTAGTTCTCATCGTCTATCGCACATCGTCTATCATTTCATTTGGAAGTTCTTTTCATTGATGGTTGACAATTTGAGACGTCTAATTTTGCTTGAAAAGTTAGTTTATTTTTAGTTGAGTTGAATGATACTTACCGAATTTACCTCTATCAATTCAGCAATAAGGGAATTCTGTGTGGATGCTTCAGGAAGCTTTATTTCAGTGGGAGCCTGTCATATTTGTATTTGAAGCGTTAGAAATTCTTGCCTCCATTTGCACTTTTATTTTACTTAACATGTAATGCGTTAGAAGTTCTTAGTAGATTCTGAGCGTAGAGCTGACCAACTTGAGGTGTTGTGAAGTTGCGGTGGACTCGTGAACGCGTTGTTGGTGGTGGTGGTGGTGGTGGGACACTGTTGTGTGCTCAGTACTGCGACACAGGGTTACGTCTGCATCACTCACTCGTCCATGTTTCATTGTATGATACACATCTTACTACAGATGTGCACCACCAATACACAACTCCTAACAAAGTTGGCGGAAGAAAATCCCCTATTTTATATGAATGAAAAATAAAAGTGGCACATGTAGCTCATATTATATAGGAACTAATCGTCGAACAAATTTTGGGGGATATTTCTGATGCCTTCCTTGTCTCTCCCATACATTCAGATTACGTTAGAAGTCATTTTAAGCCAATATATTTGTTGAAAATATTTTTTCTATGCTTGAAAGATAATCCGTGAAAAATGTTTATTGAAACACTAGTTGCCAGCTTTGTATCATTTTTCTGAAATCGCAAAATATCTGCTGTAAAAATGCTGACTATAACTGGCTCGTATGCGGAGTCATTTATTTTATAATTTCATGTAGGCTACATATTTTACCATTATTTCACTCACTATTACCGTTTTCGCTAGCGATAATGTCTGCTTTTTGAAGTGTGTGATTGATGGTTTTATTCGAGCTATCAAGACTGCAGCCTTTACATGCAGCTTTCAGTACCTCATATGTTCGACAACATTGAATTTACATCTCACCATTTCGGGGGGAGCCTGATATTTGAGTTAATCGTTTATTTCATGGGAAAATGTCTGTTACTGAAGCGCTTGTCATCATAACCGTGAGAGGTTTGTGTTCAGGTCTGTTCTGTGCTGGCCGTCAAACCTCTTCTTGAAGTTGCAGTCTTCTTCCAATGCTTACGTCAGGACGTCGTGTTCACAATGAAAACAGTGTTGCCGGCTCTTACTTTGCATTACTTCTGAGGGCGATAACATGTGAAGGCTACGGGAGTTTTTATTATTATTTAATATGCCTCTCTCAAATGAGATCGACGTCAACTTAGATATGCAATGTTTGTTCTCCACTACGTTGCTATCGGAACGCCAGATTTACAGGGGACTCTGTTGACCGCCAGTTACCCGAGAACCATCGTCGTGAGTGGTGTGTGCGCAGCTTGCTCCTTTTTTCGACCTTCTGCTTGCTTTCGGCAACTCTCTCTTGACGAGCGAACTTCATCACACCACTTGGAGTTCATTTGATTGTAATTTTTCCTTGTCTTTTCTGCTGTTGATGAAAAAATGCTATGCAACGATATGTACACTTTTCAAGACTATGCGACTGCGTTGAGTAAGAGTATCGCTCGTGAACACAAGTAAGTTTAGAGGAATTAACTATGGAAACGTTTCTGTACAAAGGTTCTGTTCCAGGTGTCGCTGCGATCGCTTGGCAAGCAGTAATGGCGGCCCAGTCGCTAGTGGGCCGCTGCTGCAACAGCTGATCGCTCACAACTTACCTGTTCTCTCACGCGCTCTGCTTTCCCGGTACACAAGCTCGTGTTCCAAGTTTTGTGTGCAGCAACTCGCGTGCTGATCATGCGCTCAATTCCTTGTGAAAACTAACAGCAAAAATTCTATTTTTTTCTGAGACTTTCAATAGTCTCGCTTTAATCAACCCTATCCCATGTGAATCACTCCGCTGAATATGACACTCAAACGCGCGCGACTACCGTTAAAATCTGCGATATTTTCAACACTAGATCTTCAGCCTAATTTACTACGAAGTCAAATGGTAATCTGAGGAACGGCGACAATAATAGTCTTGAAGCAGCTGCATTGTCTCTCCCTCCCTCCCTCAATCATCCCACCACTCACCCCCCTCATGTTCGGCTACGCTTGTCGACTACCTGCTGTACTCCACGAGCTCTCCTCGCACGTTCACGCCTACTCTTAACCTCGAGAACTTTGTCAATTTGTTATATATTGAATACTTTTATTGCTCTAGCTTATATGATCATATCGTGGAAATTATTACTATATTTCTGGGAAGGACTATGGAAATGTGACATATACACATTATGAAGAATATGATACTTGAGTAGATTATATACATGTAAATATTAAATGAACAAGGTTCTGGAAAATTGATAGGTTAATATTTTCTGTTGTATTTTTTCACGAGAGTTCATCTGTTTCCATAGTTGATCTGTGAGTCCCATGGTGCGTTTGACTTGATGTATTTAATGAGTATACAATTTTCTGTATTTTCTACATGGCTTACGAAAAAAGTCTGATTAGTTACATCAGCATTTTACTTCAATGGATAGATGTGGCACACTCGAGTTTACCCAACGTCTTGTGTTGACATGCTCGTGTAAATGCTTCACTCTTGTGTGAAGTCTTGAGGGAATTATCCAAGCACATCAAGGTGGTTTTGTTCATGTAATGGAGATCGCATGGTGCAAGCATTGTCCTAATTCCATCACATGAGTGATATTGCATTAAAACATTGTGTATTTGTTGCCTGTTAGCGACATGGAGTATCTCCCCATTAGTTATAAATATATCGAGAAAATGTTTTCCCGGTTGAAACTCTCCAATATACTTATATGTGCCGAGTAGTGTTACTTGCTATTCTCCATTGAATATGAATGGGGCAAGAGAATGTTTTCTCAGCATGGATAATAAACGAGTATTTTTAGAACAGAAGTTTGTCATTTTCTGTAATGAAAAGCGAAGAAACACTGTTGCGCCTAAGTAAAAAGCAGTCACAAAGCTGTAGTGGTTAAATTAAATATTTTTTATCAAATCACATTTAATCACAGAGTAGGATGCTCAAACCAAGCTAGAATGTAAAATAATACAAGCCCTTGTAGCGTATGGATGGACTGTCATGAAACGCGTTGAATTAACCCTATTGTTATATTCTTGCTGCTCTATAAAACTACAAAACAACTCATGAACTGTAATCGTCACCACGGGACTCGTGTGTTGACAAGAATTGCCGTTGCAGCTTCTTTTTCCAGCCGAGGTCAGCGAGGCACACAACACGAGTAGCTTCTACTGCTCCCTCTCACACAACACGAGTAGCTTCTACTGCTCCCTCTCACACAACACGAGTAGCTTCTACTGCTCCCTCTCACACGAGTAGCTTCTACTGCTCCCTCTCACACAACACGAGTAGCTTCTACTGCTCCCTCTCACACAACACGAGTAGCTTCTACTGCTCCCTCTCACACAACATGAGTAGCTTCTACTGCTCCCTCTCACACAACTCGTGTTCCTTCATACTTAGTGGCGTGCGCGGACAGTGTATCTTCACTCGTAACACTGGGCTGACAGTGCATCTTCACTCGTCGTAACACTGGACTAACAGTGTATCTTCACACGTAACACTGGACTGATAGTGTATCTTCACACGTAACACTGGACTGACAGTGTATCTTCACACGTAACACTGGGCTGACAGTGCATCTTCACACGTAACACTGGGCTGACAGTGTATCTTCACACGTAACACTGGGCTGACAGTGTATCTTCACACGTAACACTGGGCTGACAGTGTATCTTCACACGTAACACTGGGCTGACAGTGTATCTTCACACGTAACACTGGGCTGACAGTGTATCTTCACACGTAACACTGGATTTACAGTGTATCCTTACGTGTGACACTGGGCTGACAGTGTATTGGGGAATATGCGGTATCCGTTTGTCATGAGGTATGACCGTATAATTGAACGAATATTTTCCCAAATCACCCAGGACGAAAGTGTAAATAAAAATGTTCTCTTTTTGTATTCTTACTAGTTTAACCATAATTTAAAAGCATATTTCAAGAAGTGGATTAATAGGACAAACGTCTCATTTTGTAAAATATGCCTACAAAACTTGTTTACCTTCGAACCATCGACCTCTTCGGCTGTTTCAAATCATAAGTTTCACTAAAAGTAGGTAGTCGCGTATCTCTTGTGTGAGAATTAGCTAGAGTTCTGTAGCTGTGCTTGTGCTGTTACTACAATGTGAGTCTTGTGTCAGAACCAGACAGACGGAGGTTGAGAGCGATCATCTGGATATTTTTAATCCTAACTCGTCGAAATAATGCGTTTTGACACCCGCTATTCAAGTACACTATGTACAGAGTTATGTGAATTTTGACAGCAAAGAAGCTCATTTTTCGCAGGCGTGTTCCAAGAATGTGATCACTTTTTTACTTAAACAGCCGTAGTGTTGAGGTAAGCTTCCTCAATTTTTAAGACGAATTTTCTGTCAGAGTGCAGTTAGTTTCCGAATTGCAAGCTCCCGTAGTCCATTTTAGGTATTACAGAAAGTACACACAATTTTTACCTTAGCACACGTACACACACACACACACATTTGCGTACCCAGTGACCCAAACTTGTTGTTGCAGTGAACGCCATTAATGACAACAGTGCAGCGCAGGCCTTGCCTTAGCCTTGGTAAACGCTCAGTGCAACAATGCTCGTTCTCTCTTCCTTGATTTAATTCTGAAACTGTTCGTAAGAGGAAGTAGTCCTCCGTGCTGCTTCAAAGGTCTTCAGCCTCCACTCAAGAAGCACATGGGATTCATCATTTCTCCAGAAGGTTTTACTGAATCATTTGTCGACGATTACTGCAACTGTTTTTCAAAAGAGGAGGCGTTAAGTGGAAGAAGTTACTGTTCTTTTAACATTTACTGATGTGTACTTCATGTGTTGAAATGTCTTTCCGCTATGTAGTGTAATGCATTATTAATAAATGTTTCTTGTTGAAAATCAATTTGAGTGAAAGTAAAAATGAAAGATGGCTAAACCAATAGTAAAACGAATATTTTTTTCTGTATGCAAATTAGTTTCTGTATTTCGTCTTGTCGAAGCAAATATGACCTAATTATACTGACACAGATTCGATTCCGTACTCGGGCGTCAGACGAGAGTTCAAAATTTCTCAAGCGTAATTACGACTTGTACTCCAGTGCTTATTTTGCTGCCCATTTTGTAATTCTAATTAATAGTAAACTGGTGCTAGATTAGTGGTGGGGTTTTAACGTTCAACATATTTGGAATCACACTAAAAATGTAGCGATATGTTTAATGTTTAAAATTTTTTCTAAAAATGTTAACAACCTTCGTCTGTGAGTCACTGATTGTTCGATTTTATAATAGTCGCCATACTAGGGAAATTTTTTGGAACCTTTACGGACAGCTTTTTTCTAAAACTACTCCTTTTGAAGATTCCTACGGAGATAATTGTCACCGACATGTAGTATGTGACTAACTACATTTGTCTAAGAGCTGCTCATGAAACGTCTCGGAATGCTCGAGTGCCTCAGCACCTCTACCCCGTGTGTGGGGTGCGCGACGTTCGTACGAAAAATTTCGTGGGTTGCGCTCTGGTGTAAAAGAATGCACGTGTACTCTACTCTCTCTAGTTAACAACAAGAAGTTCAGAGATTGTTTTTCAGTGAAGTTCTGTTGCTTCCTTTTACCTTATTATTCAATTGATAACAAAATGCCTTTCAAGTGTGCAAAAGGACTGATTAGTCTTGATTTGATAAGTGATTATCTGGCTTATCTTATCTGGCAGCTTTTTCAGACATTCTTCTTGATTTTTATGAAAAGAAAACTTCATCCTAAGGCTGGTACTGCTGATTTAAATCTGTAACATAACGATGACACGATCTACTGAAATATTTGTCTAATTACAGTTTGCTGTGTTTCATTCTATGTCTTGCATATGGTTTCTGCTCGAAAACGTGCTACCTCGAATCATTTTGTATCTGATGTAACGTTTTAGCACTAGGCTGTTCCTGTTATTAATGTGCTCAAAACTATAATTTGTCATTTCCAAAGTGACTGAATAATGCATTGAAGCTCTTCAGCGTTGTTGGTGGAGAGGAATTTTCCGAGGTTTATGCTAGACCGATTGCTGCACTGCGACACCTATTTCAGCAATGAGCGCTGAGTCAGCGTAAACATTGAACACTGTTCTCACGACCAGCTCCTGGCAGTGCTGCTCAATGATAGTCATGCGTCGCCTCGCTTGCTCTTCTTAGGCTTGTATTTCACTGCAGGTGTTCATGCCTATAACTGACTCATAAACTCGTCATGTTTTGTAGAATTTTGACCGTCAATAAAGCATTTAATTGTTGATTGTATTGTCCAGGATATTTTCCTGTACATTCATAGTTCAGTTGAAGCGCCTTGTATTTACTGCAACATCATTTCGTTGTTACGGGTTGGTTCAAAACTTGTAACTCGCCTCACACTGGCCACATTTTGCTCACTTATGCTAGAAGACGTGTCCTGCGACTAGTGGAGTTAGCAACGGTTTTTGCCGCGAGTGTCCTTCAAAGTGTGGTCTTTATTATGAGGTACGACTTATAAAATTAATTGCAGTATGGAAATATGAATCAAATTTCCGTTTGATGATATGGATGACGTTCTGCTTGGGATTCTGAGATTTGGTACTTCCTGTTATTCCTAAAGACAATTTGGTTTATGTCCCAAGGAAACGAGTTACTCTATGAAACTCTTGAAACAATTTACTGCCTCATGACTGCATTTATCAGAAGAATGTGGATTGTGCAGTTTAGAAGCACATATTATTTACCATAATGTATAAAGATAGGATGTGTTCACTAACAGTGTGCGTAAGTCATTTTGATAGTAAAAGGGAGTGTTTAATTGCTACATCGATCAGTTGAAGTTGTCTGAAATTGACGCCTGATGCGAGGTGTATGTTTGAACTAAATTATGTTTAGGGTCGGACATTGGCGCAGCTTTGTTATTCTGGGTAATTTTCTGAACTGTACTCTGCTGCTTCTACTTCTATCATTCGTTGTTTTGCCTTTTATTTATACTCCTTTTGATTTAGATTGATTGCAACTGTTGAAGAAGTCTCAGATATGAAATAATTATAGGTCATCTATGGTAAGAGAAAAAAATGATTTTTGAGAAGAAAGAACCGAGGTAAAATAAAAAAAATGGCTGAAGAAATTGAACTTGATCACAAATCTGTTTCGTCAATGACCACATGATTTTTATTCAGTAAATCGTCTAAATAGTCCTTAGTTAGTCCTTAGTGTGACATTACATCACTTTATTCTCTAGTTTAGAGATCATTCATAGACCTCCAAATTATTTTTTCTGCTATTTATATTTTTTATACGTCTGATGTATTCATGTACTTCGTATTTCAGATTGTAAATTGTAGTAGTTGGAGTTTCACCAAAAGCGTGAACGGTGAAGAACTCTGTGATGTGTTGTAATCGGCAGGGTATTCAAACTTAGTCATTAAAGTTTCAAGACCCATGTTTATTTAAACAAACAAATGCATCAAACAAAATAGTTCAATGTATAATAATTGAAGTTCAACAAGTCCTTTGTCTGCATCAATAACGAGCTGAAGCAGCGTTAAGAAAGGCCTGTAAGAATCACGGACGGTTTTTGAGCGATTTAGGGCTCAATTTTGACCTTACTCTTAACTTTTTCAATCAGGCTTTTGCTCTCTGTTGCGACATATGTGTCCCAACAGGATCGAAAGGGTTAAGTATAGACTAGATGGCATAATCGAAATGATTCAGGTCTGGCGATGGAGGCCATTCCTCATTCGAAATGAGTGAGCAACATTGGATGCCAACCATCTGGGTGTTTTTTAGTTCCATGTGAGGGTGGAGAGTCTTTCTGAAGTGACCCGGTTTGTTTTTTTGGAAGCATTTTTAGCCTAAGGCAACAATGACTCTGCACGTATATCGTTGCGGTAATTTTCTTGGTTAATTTTAATTCCTTCTTCCCAATAAAATCCAGTTCACATGTTCCGCTTCCAGTGGTCACGGCGTAAACTATCACTGACGTTGCTCCTTGAGTGACTACGCGGTTGTCAATCTCATTAGTCCCGGACCAAAACTGATCAATTTGTACTCTAAATTTTTGCTGGACATAAAATTTCTTTTCGTCTCTGAACACGTAGTTCGGTAGCGTGCGTTCGCAGATATGAAGGAGAGGATTTCAGTTCCTGCAAGACGTCCGTCTGCCCGCAGTTTTCACAGATAACAGCTGTTTCTTTTGACGTTTGTAAGAAGTTTTCATGTTTTTGCGGAGAATAGTGGCATTCCCCTCCGTTGCTAGATTCTCAGAGATCTTTTGGGTTTCTGCTCAGTTTTCTCTGGTGAATTTGACTAGTTATGAAATTCTGGTAGTTCGAAGACGACCGTGACCAAGCTTATTCTTTACTTGTCTAGTCTCTTTCAATCGCTTCAACGACTACAGACGAGCATTCTGTTAACTTATAAAGTTTCAGTAATGTCTGTAGATAATTTTCCCGCCGTATGCGACTCGAAAATAGTCGTACTTTCACCTAAATATTCAGCCATGATGATAAATATTATACTTGGGTAAAAATGGTTTCGTCAATGCACGAAAATTGTAAAAAGATGAAGTACGTGTGTAAATAATTTATTTTACATTTGAATTTATAAATACGATTATTGAGCACCTTGTACTGTGATCTGAATAAAGTTCTGTATATGTTACTCACAGTGTGTTCATTGAGTTTTAAATCAAAATGCTACAGAAAAAAATAGTTTCATCTAATCCTGAAGTCCACATTTATTTAAAAAAATTGTTATTAGGTGGATACCAAATTTAATTATTTGAACTAACAACTAGGTTAGTTAACTAAAACCAATACCGAAGGGCTAACGAGAGTCGCGTTTAGCACGACGGTTTTTTTTACAATAATAATTATATTGCGTCCCTCGGACAATGATTTAACTCTAGCATTATCGCTGGAGCTTCACAAATAAAGTAGTTATTGATTTGTAGTGTTGGAGTTATTCTTCAGTGTTAATGACATGCTAAGTCTTGGACTCGTGTGCGTGCTCTAGCCAGAAGGTTATCGACCTGTAAAGCAGAACTGCAGAGGCCGCTTCTATGGGGGCTCATCACGCAACGCTCGATTTTATATAGCATTGAGCTGCATTTTTTAACTGCCTTCATGATCTATTTAGCCTAATATATAAAGTGTAACCTTATTTGATAAAACTTATTTTAATATTAATCGTGGGATTCAATATTCTTTATTTTATTCTGTTGCGTGTGAAGCTCTCGCGTATCTGTATTGAGTCATTGAATTGCGAAAGTCAATTTTTTGGGGTATGGTAGTTTAGTTTAAGCAATTACACAATTCAATTACTACTGTCATTTCAGAAATAACATAGAGGTCGTAACCTTGTTGATAGCTGTATTCATGTGTTAACTTCATTTCTTTGTTTTGAGGCTTTCATTTGTCAAACGCTTGTAATTTTTTTTAAAGCTTGTGTCATTTGAACAGTGTAGTACGCTTAAGTTTATAATGTTTTTTGTGTTGAACGCGTGAACGGCGTTTCAAAAACATAACCCAATTACTTACTTCTATTTCATGGTTGAATTTCTGTCCATTTTTATCTTGTTTTCGTGATCGATGGCACTTCATTGAATAGGAGTTCACTGAGTACCACACTTGTTTCCTCTCAACATAAATTAACTCTTAACTCACTGAACTACGGTGAACCCCGCATATCAGCTCTTCTTGTTCTTCTCCTTACAAATTAAACTGGTAATGGAAATCAGTTTAGTTTAAATTGGTAATTTAAACTAATGTGTCAGTTCCGTAGATCTTTGTCATTAAACAAATTTCTCAGTTTATCATGTGTGCGAAGATTTAGGATTCAAACATTTTGTCGAGGTTTTGTTTCACAACGATAATGCACGGTAGTGACTCATTTAGGGCTCATTGAATTCTTAATTTTATTGAAATGTTAGTGAGAAGTTTAAACCGTTTTTTATCATTATTGCGTTTCTGTGAAAGAATTTATAAGGGATTTATTTGAAAACTAACGAGTTTTAGTTGGCTTGTGGCTGTAAACTGTCGAAAAAGTTTTGCTAATAAGCTAATGTTAATAATGATAAGCGCTCAAGCTTGTGCAACGAACTCACATGTCAAATTATTTTTGTATTGATCAGATATTTTTAAAGCTGTATCGTCTTCCACTGATAATTGAAGAATTCCTATTTGTTCCTTGGTTATTGGCGTCTTAATTTAATTAGCTCAAAGATTTAAAAAAGAATTTAAAAATACATCGAGAATCAAATACAGGAGTGAATTTTAGTGTGTACTTCATACTACGCGAGCTATGAGATTTTCCCGCTTTCAAAACTCTGTGTTTCTGGTAGACTTGGCTGTAAATAAATATTCGAACTTCCTAAAAACTAGTACTGTGTTCATTTGCGAAGCTTATCTTTTTGCTGTAGAGTGAACAGCGCTAGTCCACCCACGGTGTCAAGTGGCTAACCACGCCTACACTCTGCTGCCGTGGCGCTGCAGTATCATGGCTACGTTTCTATTAATACACTATGGCATCTGCACTCATGTCACTGGCTCTCAATCGTTCATACCTCCTTACAGCCTACATTTGCTAGAGAAAATCTCCCTTTGTTATGGTCCCAGTTGCTTTTTCGAGATGCGCTATGTCGATACGGCGGAATTTTTCCTCTTTTCTTGGCTTGGAAATGGTAAACTTTGTGTTTCAGGTGTAGAGTCTTGTGTCTCACGGGAGTATGAGAGCGTTGAGATACCTCTCCTCTGAGTAATAAGTTATTATAGAACAGAACTCGACTAGGCTAGGAAAAAATAACTTTACACACTTAATTACTAAAATTATTATAAACTTTCTGTTTTCATCTTTGTTTAAAGCTCCTGGCTTTCGAAGGTGTGTTCAAGCTTGTAATTCATGCCTCGTAGTTTTCCAAAAAGTTGTATTTTCTCGTGTATTATTGACAATATGTAATGCGATTTTAGCTCAATACGAGTACATAATGTAGCTTGTTTCTTAAACTGTTGGAAAGTTACTATCTACTGAATGTGGCTCATTTTTTCTATCTTTGTTACGAGAGTATGTTTTATAGAAATAGGCAAAGGTTCAGTTGTTTTCCACCACAAACAAGTGTATAACTGCTCAGTCGATGCTGCTATATCACAACTGATTGCATCATGGCCTGCAGTTCAGTGACGTATTGGTTGTGTACACTTGTATCGGCACCAACGAAGCGGCGCGTACATTTCTATGATTACGTTCTAATTTTTTGGAGGCATGGAATTCGGAATCGTGGATGAAAATTTCAAGTAAATCATTTTTGAAAAATGTCCATGCGCTTGATTCCATACCTGTAGTTTTTATAAATACATCCACAGTGTCTACGAACTCGAGTGAAATTTCCTAATGATTAAAATACTTTTTCACGTAACATTTTCATTCGTTGTTACTTTTATCCCTTCGAAACGAATATTTTAATTACAATTGTTTTATGATTGATTGGAAATGGGATTACTTGCAATTAAAAAATAATGTAAATTGTAACATGTAGGACTTAATGGATGCATCTTGTCTGCGAAAGAACAAATGTCACTGACAGTAATTTCGCATTAAAATGCATTTATTTTAAGTAATATATAAATACAAAGGTGAATGTAAGTACTTCAATTTTTTGTTTGTGTAGCGTGCATACTGATTCTGATGAACACTACTTTTTTTATGTTTTGCATAGTTTTGTCCCTCTACTTGATGACTCTTGCTACATAAAATTACTCATCGTAATTCGTTCGTATTGAAGTGTCTAACATTTATTTCTCTTTCTGAGCAGTGCTTCGACTGCTAGCACCGTGGCCATCGACAACAAGATTGAGCAAGCAATGGTAAGTGACATCTGTACCGTAGCTCGTTTGCATCAATGATAAGTGATATCTTTACCGTAGCTCGTTTACATCAATGATAAGTGATATCTGTACCGTAGCTCGTTTGCATCAATGATAAGTGATATCTGTACCGTAGCTCGTTTGCATCAATGATAAGTGATATCTGTACCGTAGCTCGTTTACATCAATGATGAGTGATATCTGTATCATAGCTCGTTTACATCAATGATAGGTGATAACTATGTCATAGATCGTTAATATCAATGGTAAATGGTAACTGTCATAGCTCGTTCACGTCATTGAGTGGTTTTTAACGAGTGTTTTGTTAGTGTACTTCATAACTAAGTACAAGTGCACAAATGTTCATTCTTTTACTTTTGTATGTGTGGACACATTTTAACTGACAATACCAAAATTTTGACCAGCATCTCAACGTCTTCGGATTTACATCGATATAAAAATGCTTGTACCGTACTTTGAATTTTGATCCTATGATATTAGGAACTCACCTAAATTTAACGCTGATTTAATTTTTTCTCATGCATCAATATACTGATAAGTTGGCTGCGTGGTGATCAATTGTACTTGACGTAAGTTGATCATACAACTATAAATAGGCAAGAGAAGCGCTACTCTTACGTGTGTTATGCGTGCTGTCAGATTTGGAAAAATTTACGTGTTCATTGTGCTATTTCTGAACTCGTGTTCCGTGTTGCATTATTTTTGTCCAGGCAGTGCATTGGTGGAAGTAAAATTCAATGCAGAGTGTGAATCATGGTTTGGACTGTCAAGTAAGGGAAGAACACGTCCCAAATCTGTGAACTCAGGTGTCAATTAAGAAATGATCTTTCAGAAATTCAGTGATAACCATTGATAATTCATAACGTTTTGAAAATTGAGTTTGATGATCATTTTTGCATCATTATCAGATTCTGTTTGTTCGAACACAGTGAAGTCACTTTTTGTTCGATAATTCGCAAATATACTTCATTCTTGCAGATATTTTATAGTTAAATTTTAGGTTGAACAATTACGTTTGTTATGAATAGGCGTTCATTTTGGAATATATTATTCCTGTAGTTGGTGTCTGAGAACTAGAGAACTCTATATCGCCAATATGAATTAAAATTTTTGCCATTTCATGCATACATTTTGGCGTTAGTTCTGTTTTATCTCGTATGCTACGAATAGTCGTAATGATCGGAAAGTGAAAATTAGATGAACGACTCGTAATTCGGCGTGTGAAATCCGTGGAGTATTGGCATGTGTGTGCTGAACTACGGTAATTGGTGTCCGTAGAGTTTCTCGTGAGTTACCCTCTCGTCTCCGAGTTAGTTTTCTATTGTTCGTGGACGTTTTCTGTCCACGTGTATTTGAAGCCCCTCTGTAGCGTACAAAAATTGTGTAAAACGATTGATGGTTGCTGCTTCGTAACTACAACTTGCTGCTCTTCAGAATCCTATGCGGTAAAAGGGACTCTTTATTCCACTCAAAGAATTGAACTTGATATGTAACTCAATCATACGATGTTAATTAAAAACTTTGTTAGGCTTTGACGTTGGATTGTACTAATTTTCGACAAAAATTTTCTTGGATGTGGGATATCCAACGTGGCGAGATTTACTGTTCAACTGTTCGTATATTCGCATTTGTTGATGGGTTTCTGGATAACTTTAGAAGTTGACAGTAGTTTATATTGCTAGATATAAATGTAGTTAATAGTTATATTAAAGAAATTGTGTAGTTAATATGTGCTAAAGCAATCACCCGTATCATGGGAAATAATCCAACCTTAGCTATGCCATGAAAACCATTTACAATCACCATGTAAATGAGTATTAACCATCTTCTACCTCGAATCATTTATTCGTTCATATTTTTATACTATTCCAAGGCTGTTCAGATGTGTTAACTTGTCTCTTATTCCAATGCTGCTGCATATATATCTATAATCCATGGTCGTGTCGAATTGTTTATACCACGTTAATCTGGATCACTGTTTGGAGATAGAAATGAACGCGATATTTACCTTATGAGCATTTGCTTGGGAGTTCATTGGGGTGTAACGTTCTATGCCAAGGTTACCTCTGTGCGATCGTGTACCTTTGGAAGAGGGATTTTGGCGCCTAACCGTTTGTTTACGGGCGCTCTGTGTTGTAAACAGATCCTCATCAACGACTGCAGTGCTGTAAACCTCAGGTCTGGCTTAAAAGCTCTCTCGTAAACAGAGTATCCCGTTTTTTTTATGTTTTACCTTCACTGTTCTGCGCGACATTACTCTATTGCGCAGATTAACTTCAAAAATAATTTTCGTGTTTAATGCTCTGGTGAAACTCGTTTGTGCGTATTGTCTCTCAAGTTTTCGTATCTTAAATCAAGTTTTTGCTTGAATCTTTTTTAGAAGTCTAATTATTTTTTTAGTTAATTCCCCATCACTAATATAAATAGGGAGCTACTCAGATGAAGAGATTTGAAATTTCTTAACCGTCAACTGTATGAACTAGAAAAAAAGAGTATAGGAACTTGTTCCCGATGTCAATGGTAGTATTCAGTTTATATTCCTAATCTCTGAGGAGGTTCATTTATGTCTTGAACTTTATTGATAGCCTCTAGAACAGCGTTTCTCGAAGTTTTTTTCAATCACTGCCCCCTTAGGACACTATTTGATTTTCCACCGTCCCTTAATGATTATATTACTGTATATTATACAGTAATATACGCCCTCCATTCAAGGCGTACTCTCCTACCGCCCCCTTGCATTTCCTCAACGTCCCCAGGGGGGCGGTACGGACCACTTCGAGATACACTGCTCTAGAATGACCCTCTTTACGTACAAAGTAATATATTCTTACCATTTCAATTAGACAGCTTACAGCGCAGAGTAATTAACTGAATGAAGGCATGCCATCAATTAGAACTTCCTAGCAGCTTCTGCATCCACCGTGAGACTCGTAAGGCACGCATCATATCGCTGTGATAGCACAAATTTACTACACTCGACTCGAGTTGTTTTTCGTTAACCCTTTCAGTTCCAGCGGTACATATATGACCCACCCCATTTGGGGGGTGAGGGGGGTCGGAGGGTCATCAAAAAAATTTTGATAACTAATGTGAACCCATAGACCAAGAATATATGCGTGGCAGTTCTGTAAATCTTCCCAATTGATTTGGAACTGAAAGGGTTAAATATATTGAACACAATAAAATCTTGGTCTCGTAATACTCGTTTAGTGTTGTTTTTGCATGCATAATATCAGAAATTTACTCTCCGTTGTAGGGAGTTGAAGCTCCTGCGCCGAGTAGTAGCTAGTCTGGTGTGTGAGTATCATGGTTGCGCGCTCAGTCATCTCTCCTTATTGTCTTGTGGTCGTGGGAACGTTGTGCATGTTAGGTCTGTGAACGCCACATCCTGCTACACTTGCTTCAGTTGAGGTTAACTGGTACTTCTCAGCCTTGCTGCTTTCCGCCATTAATGTTAAGTTTTGTCGTCTCACGACTATCATTGGTACTTGAACTCCTACCGAAATACTGGGGTTATTAGTATCCATACTTATTGTTATTCTATTCATGCAAGCACTATTAACACAAAATTGAATTACTCGTGAAGAACTCCGATGCTAACTCCTCGTTGAAGAGCAGTTCATTTCTCTTAGCACTAGAATTATATTCGACACAGATTCTGGTTTAGATATGCTGATTTGATCAGATACATTTATAAAATCAAGTAATTTTAGTTTTTTCTCGTCTTGTTTAGTTAAGATTATCCTATAACAATCTGAAAGTATAGTTTCGAAATATTGAAAGAGTTCTGGATTATGAACGTTTCCATTTATAATTTCCTATGAGAGTCGTGACTGCAAGGTACAGTTCGGAAGTAGCATCAGAGTAAATAGGAGTTGGTTGGTGTGTTTGTGTAGCTTACAGTCAGTGGCTGAGGTTTTCGAGTACGGCAGCAGAGTGGTGAGAGAAAGTGGTGCCGCGTGGCGGTGACGTCACGAGTAATGCGGTCACTTCTCAACAGAGGGCGCTCCTGGTCTTCATTGCAGCCATTGCACTGGCTCCGCTCAGCACGTACCAGTGTTTTTAACTTTACCATCTCGTAGTTTATTTTATCTACGATTTTGGCTTGATTAAAGTAGAACAGTTTATAATTTAATTATAAATTTTAATGATCACATACATTTAATTTCGTAATAACGTATAGGTTAACGAAAACAACAGGAAAACGTTTTTCAATGCTTTTAGTATGTAGTAATGGCGAGTGGAGAGGGAAATCGGTGGCAATCGCTGTTTTGCAGGTGTCGTATCTTTGACTGCATTCTTTTGAGCTGTTGCTATGATGATACGCTTAAAAATTTGATCGCCTGCATGTAATATTTCTTGTATATAAGATATCCACTCTGCGTTTAAATTTTATTGTGAAAAAGTATATCATGTTCAGTATACTCCTGGTACAAGGCGCTTCCACTGAATTTTCTTGTTCCATCTTGCTCTTAAATCGAGAAGTATTTCATGTGTTAATTAAGGTAGTAGATTTATTTCACTTACATTGACCATGTTGTTTTGTGGAGTGAAAGCTTTCGGCGCACCACGTAATAATGAAGAGCTTCTCTTCTAGGTAAAATGTTTCCATGTGAACTGAACCGCTATCACAAATTCAATCATGTGTCGAGGGTATTAAACGTAAACCTTCAACTGACATTCCTGTCTCATTTCCTTCAGAACTTATCTAGTGTACTCGGGTGCTCGTATTGGTTCAATTTATTTCTTTTCTCCTATCGTTCGCTTAAATTATTTTCAAACACTTGTGGGCACGGTTATTTTCTGTTGTATTTCTACATAAATCTCACAAGGTCACTGAACCAGAGAACACTTTTCTGTATCTGTTTTATGAACGGAAGCTTCCACAGCTTGTTGCATGCGAAGCACTTGGCCCGTTCAGGTGACCCTGAGTTCTGGGGCCTGGCTATGCATAGCGCTGTTGCCTGCGACTTGCCACGTGTTTTGTGGAGTTTGTTAAATTTTTAGCAGTTGACGCTTTAATAGCTTGTTGACCGCGTACTCTGCTGGCATAAATCACTGTGAAAAATTATCACAGTTATTTGTTAAAGGTAGGTAAAAGAAAATTGATCATTTTAAGTGGAGCTAAGTTAAATACAAGGTGCGGCAACATAACTTCCTTTTTTTCAGAGCAAAGTTCTTCGTTATAAAGAAGTTGTGTTGCCGTATCTTCTTATTGAAAGAAAACATTATCAAGCTGAGTTAAGCTAAATAGCTGATTGTTAACTCTTCGTCACCTTGCTAATGATGTTAGCACTTGAATATCATCACGTGTGTACTATTTCTGGAAATATGTGTGCATGGATGATAATTGTATCAGCCATGTCGGTTATTCTTTGAAAGAAAAGTAATAAAACATCAAATTTTCCAATCTTTTGCTATGTATTAGTGATATGTTATTAAAAAAACAATCTATGTACATAATTGAGTGGCAGCGATGGACCAGGACCTCTAATCACTGTTACTCTTGCGACTCACTTTAAGTATATGCTTACAAAAATTGATGTTCCCAATTGACACTAGCAGGCACTGGTGATGTTGCGTAGGCTGAGTATGAGAGCTACACTACGTAGGAGCGAACACCACGCAGTAGCTTGGATACGAGTCTTGCAGGATGCTGGCTGGCCATGCAGCTGCGAGCTGGCATTCAGTGCGAGATGGCTGCCCTCACAGCAACTAGGTCAGGGTTGAATCCTCACCCTGCTCTTCATTCTGCATGCTCTGCTCTCTTTTTACCTCACTGCCTGCCTCTCGTTCTCTCTCTTCGACCGCTTCTCTCTCATCGATCTCAAGCATTCACTCTCAGACGCAACGTTTTTTGCCATTCATTCTGCTGTCATTCCAGCCGTCGTTAGCTCTTCCAAGAATGCGTTGGAATGCGCCTACATTTAACGGATCGCCTTACACAGGTTGTGCGTGACTTGATAGTTTTTGCTATGTATCTAGGGAAAAGGATTTTAGTGCAAGGCTTCTGATTGGCACGGGTTAAAGGGAGACTTTTTACAAGTAATAGCTCTTCTATCGGCTATTTTAAAATCTATTGGAGTAACATTGTGGGAGTTAGAAATAGTTCTTTACGTCCGTCCGAAAATTTCATTTTTCACTTTATTATACATTCTTTTGGATTTCATTTTTTCTGTGTAATTTATAATCTTTACTTTTAGGAATAATAATGCGTGAGATGTCATTCATGGAGATCCGTGGCTTCGTTGCAGTGACGCTCTAAGTCTATTCTTCATCAAGCCAAAATTAGTCGAAATTGTTACGAGTTTTGTTCTGTGCCGTGATTTTTTTCCAGTTTTAAAATTGTGCTGGTATTTTAGGTTGTGGCTCGTCGAAATGACCTTTATATAATTTTTTTGAAATATTTATGTGTTTGCGTGCCTTTAAAATACATCAATTGTAAAATGTTGAACTAGATATGCTGTGAATCCTTTATAATCTCATTATATGCTAGGTTTATTCATTGTTCAATGCAATCTCGACTATTGCCGTAGACTGGCTTAACTTAATCTAAATATCAGTTCTGCTGAGACGCTATTAATTTTGTCCAAATAGTATTCGAAAATATCTCTCGTTACTAACGCTGTCAAATATTTGTATGACACGAATTAGAATTATTTTTAGAAAGAAACCTTTTTGTATCGTTTGAGTGCAAATGTTCTTTGAGTAAAGTGTATTTCACCCTGAAGAGTCCGAGTTTGGTGCCGAATTATTCAAGTCCTGTTATTAAAGACCCCATTAAGAAGCAAGCTTACAAAGTTATTACAACTTAATCACGTTATTAACTTAAGAGTATTTCTTGCTGCTTATTTGGGCTGAAATAATTGTTTTCATGACGTTCAAATCAGTATGAAATTGAAAACAAATTCTTATCGAGCATGCTCGGTATTTTGAGAATAAGCTGAATGCATGTGAAAGTTCTGTATGCATTATAATTGGCTAGTAGAAATGCGAAACGCTGTAGGAAGGATGTGTGCAATGAAGTTTACGAAAAAATTATTATCTGTTGGATTGTTTATTTTTGTTATAAAAAAGCAAGTTTCAGTAGAAATCATAAATTTTACTCGATCATCAACGTACCAAATTTACTCTTCACGTTGGGAGGGATACAAGCTTAGACACGCTATTTGAGTTAGAATAGTACTGACGAGAAATAACGTAAACGTTTAAAAATGTTTCTCAGTAGGTACTACTAGTATGAATATACATAGATTATGAAGGTCAAGCTCTAGTAATATTTTTAGTGGTAAAAGCGTTAAGGAAGGACCGTGTTACACACGCATATCTCTACTTCAGCGTAACCCTAGAAGGCAGTCACTGCGCACTTCTTGGCATTGCTGATACGCTATCTTATCTAGCTCTCAAAAACAATGAGTCGTCAATAAACCTTGGAGTTTTTATAAAAGTTCTTACCGTAATATTAGACAAGTTGGTGTGTTTGTATTCGTATTCGCTTGTTTCGTGAGAGAAATACGAGTTGCCAAATTTCAAACGTTGATGGATTCTCTCGATTCTGAACATGTTTTTCAGTAGGAGGAATTAGGAGTAAAGACACTGCTCATGGGGTAGTACGTTAATTTACGTTAGGAACTTGACATTCCTTAGCAGACATGTAATATTCCTTAGCTGCTTTCGTAGGTAGGGGCAGTATCTCTCTTTTGTGGTAATTGCAGTGTCCCATTGGAGAATCAGCAACACTTGTTGCACCTCGGCCAGTTTAGTGGTGTAGTCAAGAATTGGTATTAATTTTGGCTACTCTTTTTCCTGCTTCTTTTCCTTTCTCGTGAGGTGACTGACGTTCCGTGCAACAGACTTCATGCATGAGTTTCTTCAGTACTTCTTCTTTCTCGTTCATTCCTCAGTTTTTTGTCTCGTCAAAACGATCTCCGCCATTACTATGACACACTTTGAATGTTGTAATGTTTAAATTAACCTCATATTGAATAATAACAATGATAATAATTGTTGATTTGTGATTAACTTGAATGACTACTTAAATTATAGACTAGGAAAGTATCATGTGCTGTCCATTTCCACTGAAACTTGAAGTTAATATAATACGCAGTTGTAACGTGCATAATTATGCATCTGATACATGAATTTTCTTGCTTTTGTTGTCAAATTTGTCTAAGAACAATGAATGTGGTAGTAATAAGTGTATGGTTTCAACGATTTAGCGTTCGAGTATATTTTTAATTAAAAAATGTAGACTAAAATGAAATGATACAAACGTATAAACAAGGGGGGAAAACGAATTGTAATTTGTCAAATTTTTTGCCTACATTCGTTTTGTTTACGCGTTTTTGTATTAGAACTTGAAAATAGTGTTACTTGCTAAAATACATTTTATTTATTTATTTATTTCATTGCTTGTTGATGTAATTAAAAGTTGTGTTGACTCTATTTTATCACTGAACAAATTTCGGAATTTTACAAACCATTGTAGTTAGCTGCCTTATTTAATTGCGTGTCGCTGAATGGAGCAGAGGTGTGAGTGTATACCCGCTGTCTACTGGTACGCGGTGAGCACATGTGCTGCAGGACAGAGGCTAACGTAGGAGCACATGTGCTGCAGGACAGAGGCTAACGTAGGAGCACATGTGCTGCAGGACAGAGGCTAACGCGGGAGCGCATGTGCTGCAGGACAGAGGCTAACGCGGGAGCGCATGTGCTGCAGGACAGAGGCTAACGCAGGAGCACATGTGTTGCAGGACAGAGGCTAACGCAGGAGCACATGTGTTGCAGGACAGAGGCTAACGCAGGAGCGCATGTGCCATGAGACAGAGGCGCAGACGCAGCGTTCGTCTCGTGACAAGGTTGCTTTAAGCTCACGCCGCTGTCGTGACCTACATAAACCACCGGCATAGCCGTGCGCCAACAGTACAAGCAATATGTCCATGTGGCTGCGTTAATATTACCCTACTCTCGTTTTTATTGTTGTCTCTTCTGAGAATTTCATTTGCTCATTTCAGTTTACGAACAACTGCGTTGCGCTTCGTAACCTACTCTTGTTCTTTCGTCTTCTAGGAACATCAATTAGTGTTGCCTCCGCTTGCGATGTTCACCTAATGTGTTCTGATTAACCTTTATTAAATTAGTATGTTCATAGTGGAGCTTTATTATAATATTTTGTAGAACTAAATCTCCTTGTGGCTTCATTTGTCTAATTAAAGTACTTGAGATTGTTTTAAATCAAGAGCATTGTACTATACATTACACTATTTATCATATATAATAAGCTACCCTGTGCATCTGGAAAATGAAACACTTGCGTGCATCTTGTTTTCCGTGGTCAGCTCATCGTCTTGGTTTTCCCTAAAACGTCTTTCTGGACGCCCTAAGGCGGTGTGCTGGGATGGATTGTCCTTGAGTGTCTCCTGTAGACTTGGCGTTCCTCGAGAATATGTAAGAGTTGAGACGTTTTCTTGAGGAATATGGCGGTAGTCTTGATCCATGTAGAAGCAGACCGCTGTGGTCTCCCTAGCTACTCGCTGTGAAACCAACCATCCTCATTTCCTACAGATGCTTGTAGCATGTGTGGGCTACTTGTTGGGTCTTGTGGTTATTATGTGGCTTCCTGAATGAATATCTTCGTTTACGATTGTTTCAGTCGAGTCATCTGCTAGACATACACGACTATCTCGTTTGCCTGCTGTAATGTACTGTGCTCACTGAAATTACGAGTGTGCTCTATTGTATTTTGTCGCTAGAGCGAATTCCTTTTTGTGATGATTGTGTTAGATGAACACAGCGGTAATTAAGCTCTGAATGCAAGACTAAAAGGGATTAATTAACCAATATTGTATTAACTAAAGTAATATTAACTGCTACATGTATATATGTATTGTGTGTGACTTGGTTCTCTTCTTCTCTCCTATATGTGATTTTTTATTTCAAACGACATCTTTCTACTTCGTGTTCATACAGCTTGCCTATTTTTACCTCTCCTCCGCTTGTTACTCAAAAAATTTCAGTACTTTGTGCCATTTATACGTTGTTTTTATCTTAGTCTCCATTTCCATCTCGTGGTTGCTTGTAGTGCATTCGTAAGGAATTAGTGCACTTGTAGTGCCCTCTATTGAACTAGTTTTTTTGTCATTCGACTGATTTAATGTATTTATAATTTTTGTATTTTTTATGCATTGTAAGTTTGAATTTCCAACTAAGTGATTTTCAGCTCCATTTCTGAATCTGCGTATTAGCTTTCATTTGCATCTTGTGCGGGACTTGATTGATTTGAGCGATGTGCTTTAGTAAAATCGCGATCGTAATTTACTTTTGAAGCGATAGAAATGTGAAGTCGTGGTAACACTAGCCGTTTTGTTGGGATATTTTCTCCTGGTACGTGTGTGGAAACGAGAAATCTTCGTTCTCTGACATGCTATATGAGCTGTTGCCCTTTAGTCGTTCGTAAAATATGGAAATAATGCTAGAAAAACTCGACACCTAAGCCTGCATCTCTGCACGGCGGGTTGCACGCGACAGGAAATGCCTGTGTTGCCCCAACTCTGATGTGTGCGGTCATGTTTTTTTCGTGCAATTCTCGCTTTCTGTGCGTCAGACATAGTCGTCTAGTTAACTTATGGTAAGAAGCTATTGAAATAATCTTTACGTATGTGTTTCGTTCAATTAACTCTTGCTTTTAAGTACCGAATTTCTAAGATTTGAACGAATTTATGAATTTTGTGTCGAGTATGTGATCTGAAAATTCGTGCTCTATATCCACGAGTGTAGCTTGATTTTAAATTTTTCTCGCTATGGTTTAGTTCGTCAATTGTATTTTTAAAATACTTTTTCCTGATTTGCTTTCGAAAATACAATCAAAACATCAAGACACGCTGTATTTTCACGATAGAAAATAGTTAATGACTTGTCAGCATGTAGACATGGACCTGTTAACGCTAATATTCATTCATTGGTACGAACAGTAAACGATAATTGAATGCTAGAGAATGTCAAAGGGAAATAATTGATACATCGCTAATTCTAGCGTTAATTACTGTGTTTTGTAATCTTAAATGACATTAATTGAAGACAGCGTTGTAAGATTGACTTTAGAGTAAGTATATGTAACATTAGATAAAAAGCTGGAGAAGAGCGAAATCTGTGGTATGGTGTACTCTGTTTTTTTCACTGAAGTAAGGGAAGTGCAGACGTCACTGAGTCATCTTGACTGGCTCGTCTGCTCGCCCTTCCCTCCAAGCCTGCTGAACGCGAGACTGCGTGGCGCTGCTAATTTTACACTGTATTCGCGGCAAAAAGTTCTGCCTTAACT
The DNA here is from genome assembly GCA_006783055.1 of Trinorchestia longiramus. Lineage (NCBI taxonomy): Eukaryota > Metazoa > Arthropoda > Malacostraca > Amphipoda > Talitridae > Trinorchestia > Trinorchestia longiramus. The sequence goes on along the minus strand of VCRD01001070.1, from coordinate 71,278 downwards.
CCATGCAAGTCGAGCTATTTTGCCATCAATGGCCTCGTTCTCGTTCTAAGACTCATTTTTACTTGTCCTGGCCTGTATACAATACTTCAGGTGAGGATTAATGGCTTCTTCTTTCCTGTTTAGATTCGGCTTTCATCAAGTAAAAACAAGCGTGGGAATGACCCGAATGGTAGTGCTGGTGCCTCGTGATAAGACTTAGTAGCCCTGAAATCTTTGTGGTCAATGCGCAGTAATGTTAGTATCTTCACGAGGTCATTCATCTTTATTATTTCACCAATCATTTATTTCCAAAATATTGATCAGAGACTCAGAAGAATGTGTGATGATCGTGGACATAATTTTACCTCAAAGTAAAAATATGTCACAGTTGAGCACCTCAGATTGCTCACTGCATACTGTAGGCCGTGGCGGAGATAAAGCTTCCTTGGACTTCCATTTCGTTTTACATGTGGGCGACATACCTACAACAAAGAAAAATACAAGAGCTTTGATGTGCAAATATAGGTGCAATATGTAGTTTGAAACAAAAAGTATGTTTGTTTTTCTTATGGACCTGGGCGAGTTAAGGAGAAAAAGGTCTGAAGTGTTTTGGTGTTAATCTTGTACCTCTATCAATGATTGATAACTCTGTGTTAGTGCACTCGAGTTGTCTGTTGCATGCTTAGGAATAATTTTATGCTGTGATAACTTCCTTTATCTTGTCCTTGTAAATTACCCGCTAGTATCCGTCACTGTGTGAGCTGACCTCGAAACAACGCGCGTGCTGCACAGTCTTGCATCACAATGGTGCTCATATCCTGTACACGAGTTCAGGGCGAGCTCATGCTGCCTTCATTGTATCACCAATTACAGCTTTCGTCTTTGTTGACGAAAAGTGAACTTTTCACAGGAAACTAATATTTTTAACCAATCCTAATGCGTCGTATTTTTTGGTATCACTCGTGTGCATGAATTTTAACATCTGCTATCCAAGCGTATTGTAGCTGCATTTTCGTAGTTGAATTATGTTTCGATCAGATGACGAAATATCCATCATCAAAACGACATTGTATTTACCTGATCTACGAACAACAACAATGCTAATAGTTTCATAGGTTTTTACCATCCTAACCTCGTAAATATGTTTGTTCTTGCTGGAATCTTTGGCACCGCGTGAGTGGGTTCGAGTCAAAGCTAATATTTGATTTTGTTGCTGGAGAAGCGCAATCTTCGCGTGGCATCAGTTCCAACACGCTGTCTCTTTACTTTGATTTGAGTTGTAACCCATAATGCACCGTCATGCTCAGATGACGTCAGAGCATTGTTTTTGTACATGTCACGAATTGAGGCTCATGACAAAACATTTTACTCAATTCATAGGCTCCACCGAATCCACTGGGAGGGGAGCAGGGATCGGAGCAAAGAATTAGTCTTCAGGGGATCTTGGAGACTTCATGCTTCCCGAGAGATATGTATGTAGGATTCCTAGGGACGACGACAGCTGTTGTCTGTCGTCGTCATTCTCCATTGAGGTGGTGTCGCTCCTCAGTTGTAATTCTATGTATTCTGTCCAGAATCAGCAACATTGTTACAGGAGTCGTTTGTGGGTATAGTTTTGTGTTCAGAATAGAATAGAATGAGACTATAGGAACGAACCTTCTGGCCCATTCTTGGGTCGGATTATTACTTCGATAATTATTCGGTTGTTTACCCAAGTCCCATGCCGTATTTCTAGCCGCGTCAACCATGTTGGCAGCGGGTTTCGAACCCGGGTCTTTCCGCTCGCAAGCAGATTCGCTCACCAGTCGACCAAGCTGGTGATGAATCGTTTCATTTAGGTAGATGTTATCATTCCTTATTCTTTCGCTGTAGACAAATTACTTGTTGTTCCGTGCAATTTGACTACTGTACAAGTGTTCTCCATACTTGATGTACTTCATTCAATTTTTCATCGTTAGATGTCCCCCATGCCTCTGCTAAAATGCTATTCGATGCTTATAAAACTCATTTTTAATAATAATAATAAAATTATAGTGATAAAATCATACAGATAATAATAATGAGTACTGAGGATGTTAATAATCATGAAAAATATGATATTGTAGGTCATTAATGCAGAGCCGCTGCAGACATCGCTCATGTGAGACGTGTAGCGTTGTAGCTGCACTGCAGTTGTTTGGGCCGCCTGTTTCGTGTGTTGGTCAAGGCCACTACTGGATCAAACTGCAAGAGGTCACTTCGCAGCATTACACAGATCAGGTTCACCACTGCAAGCTCCCATTTTTGACGACGTCGAGTGCCGACCACCTTCTAACGAATCCACTGTTAATAAGCATTAGATGGGCTGTAAAATATACTTCTCGTAAGGAGTGGTGCACTCGTATATGTCCAAATAGTGCTCAACTAATATGTTTTTCTTTGAAGGATTAACTTAACACTTAATAAATGTTTCCTGGAGCGGTTGTGTACTCGGATTTAACTATCATTACAAAGTTTCTCATAGTTGATCATGGTCATGCGAGGTGTACGATGTCGATGTCCTGTGAGGCAAGGTAATACGAGTACATACCTCATGCTAGTAGGTCAGGGCTATCTACGAAATGTTCCAGAATCAATCACTGAGTAACGAACATAGTTGAAATAGCTGGTCATTTGACAGATATCGATCCTGTTTACTATTGTATTAATTTCAGACCAAGTTCACGTTCTACGTAAAGGTTTCAATTTAATACACTTGTTTTCTTGTTCTCAGATACGGGTATCATATGTATATTATGTCCTGAGTGTTATTGGAAAATACGTTTTTTGTGAGTAGTTTGTTTGATCTATTATTCCGTCAGGGCGCAAATTAGCTGCAGTGGGTAGACTTAATGTAGTCTAGTCGACACGACGACCTGAAATGTTTTTTATACTTCTTACGAATGTCCTGAGCATGGCCTTTAATGAAGACGAGGAAATTAGTCGTGTTCACTCGGGCGGTTTTTGCCTTGGCACGTTTGCGTTCAAGCGAATTACTACCCTTCCTTGAGCTGAATTTATCGGAACACTGACAGTGCTGCTTCTGTGTGAATAGCCCTCGAATTATCCGTTTACATAAATTTAAAAAGTTGGCCTTCTAGCGGATATAACTGACATCATTGTAAAGATTGCCTTACTTGCATCGTCTTTTATACTATTTTTTATATTGTATATGTTTCTTGTTAACGTAGGCTAGGAATGACTAGAAATCGTTTAGGTATGTTAAATAGATGATGGTTCACACAGAAAATTTTGGAGACCTAATATTAAAATACATGAGATGATAGGAAAGAGAATTATGAGTTTACTTCCTCTTTCTTTTGTTTACGAGTATAAAAATTCTAGCTTTTCGTGCAATTCTATTTGTATTCCTTTAAATTCAAGGATACACATTGTGTGGGAGGAATATCTATCCATCAGTTAGAGAATTTCCTGATTCAGGGTATTCCGTTAGTAGCCTATAATTTGGTTGACGTACCGTGCGTTGCTAGCACCAGGAAGTGTGAGCTCCTAACATGCGCATTGCAGCCCGGGACCTGCGAGCTCAGCTGCCTCGTCCTCCTGGTCAGAGGATCCAACTCCATCGTGTTCAAGCACTTTTTACTTCAGAGGTGTAACCTCCTTCAAGCAGTCTTTCTAATGTGTTTTTTTTACCGAGTAGTACAAAAAAGTCAACGTGGCTGAAGCCTCGTGTTTTTTCTAAATGTTATGTAATATTTTAACCACAAATTGCGTGGTGGGCATACCTTACACATACAGTTGACTGCTAAGTTAACTGTTGACCCTATTGGCTGATCTAGAAGATGTATGTTAAAAATTAGTGTAGGAAGAATATACGATTGCCCAAACCATAGGTAAATATGGTTTTGTTTGTTTAATGTGTGATGTAAAGCCGAATTTTTGTAGGACTAAACTACACATCAGCTTCAAACAAATGTGCTCCTAAAGTGATATCGCACTTTGTTGCTATTTGAATAAGGTTCTCGTCTCATCTATGTAATTATTGAAAAACTCATCTTGGTCATGTTAGCTTGATGGCTATTCTATTAATTTAGTTCGTGTTCTTATTGGATATTATTTCTGATCAAAGCTAATGGTTAGGTTCACGGAATCTTGGTCGTCTATGTCAGCCTTGAGACCTGCACAGCGATTGCCATTCTCGGTCTTCATTCGCATAACTTTCTCACGAATTTTAGAAGTATTAGGGTTTTCGATATTTTGTCCCAGTATTTTAGAATATTTTTTTAAGCCTGCGTTCGTACAGCAAACGAAAACAATTATTTTGGGGAAACGTCTGCTATTCTAAGTAAAAATATTACCAGCTTAAAACATTATCTCCACACATTTCGGTATTGAACTGTACATAGTCATCGGTCATAATTTGAGACGGAGCTGTACGTGGACAAATTTTATTCTTGAACAAATTCTGATGTGTGCGAGGAAGATCGGAATCAAAATGTCTGGAGGAGGCGATCTGCTGGCGATTTTGCTTCAGCTCACTTTGGAGACCTAGGTCTCTGAGAGATGTGTAGGAATTTGAACTCCATTCATTCATACAAACATGCTGCAGGCACTATTGTTCGTCAACGAACTTGGGACGTACTTTTTTATGTTGACGTGTGTACTTTTTCACTGCAGAATTAGTAACACTTGTACGAGGTTGTTGAAGGTTTTTATTTTGTGGGTAAGTAGTTCTTTTTATAGCTCTTTTCTGTCATGGGGAGAAGCTTTTTTTTTTGTGGAAACGACCTTTTCCATGATCATTTCCCACGTAATTTTTGCTGCTTCATTCTTCAATTTTCGTCTCGTTTAACACGTTGACTCCGAAGTGGTACGTATGTGTACCAGTGAGGTTAGGTTCTGTAATTTTTTTTAGATCCTTCTAGTGACTTAGCGTACAAAGTGAAGTTTTACACCAATCAGGCAATCGGAGCCAACGTGTTAAGTGCTTCTTCTCGCTCTTAACACTTTCAAAGTGAATTTTGAAACTCACATAATGAGATTTTCAGTATTTATAATTGTAATTATTTAGCTGAAAATTGTATTCAAAAACTGCCTGTGACATCGTCGGTAAAATTATGTTGTATCTTACTTCTATAAATAGGTAACATTTAAAAAAACGATTGAAGTTTATTTACACTTTGATACAGCATTGAAGATCATTAAACAGTCCTTTTAATATTGTTTACAATTCTTAAAAAGGAATCAAAATTTGGATCAATCATTGCGTTTTACTCTTATTTGTAGAAGAAATGATTGCTAGATTAATGTTAATTCTGAGAATTACGATTTCTGAACTTATACGTTTTTACAATGAATTCTTCAATTTGATTTCCAGCGAACAACGTATTCGTCTGTGGTAGGTTCCATTAAAAAACTTGTTCCTCTATTTTTTTTGTCATCCTCTATTTTTTTTGGTCAGAACCAGAAACTGCACATGGCCGACGGAAATTATTACTGAAGGTTCGGCAAGTTGCTACAAATGTTTTGAATATTTCTCACCTGTACAATGCAGGACTGACTACACTGTACATGCACTGAGTTGTGTAGTAACGGATCCCAGGTTCTCTTTGGTATTCCTGCATGACTAACAGTTTAGCTGGGAATCATGATTTCTTGTTAGAGCTTTTCCTCAGAGTCAAGTCAAAATTTGCAGTTATTATTGTTATATTTTATTGTTGAAGACAAAGTGTCTGACCAATACGTTGGGTTCTATTTATTATGTTATTTCAGCTACACTCACAATTATATCTCATTCAACAGCTGGAATACGCAGTTCCTGTCGATAATGTTGTTGCATTTTTCAAGCTGCAAGTTAAACTTCGAGCTGCCGTGTTCATTCTCAGCCGGGCCCCATCGATGTTTCTTTCTTTTGGTGACCACTGACTCGCGCAGTTGCCCTGGAGCGCATGAGATTTCCGTCATAAATGACGTCAGCATAAGGCTATCTACTGTCGACCAATGGCGCGAGAGCTATTATGTTACTCCTGCAGCCTCGCCCAATTGAAAACGCTTCTCTTGCACTCGTGCGACTTCCAAGAAAAAACACCTACATGAAGTCAGCGCGCAGCTGTGTCCCCGTTGTGCATCGTACGATGCGAGGTGGACTCCATGTTTCACTCAGTTGCAACTTAGAGAACGGAAACTCTACTCAAAGAGCATTCTCCTTCTTTGACTGCTAAAAATGTGATTCCTGTGGGCATTTTGGTCGTCCACATAAATGTAATTTCTGTAGGCATTTGGGCTATCTGCATTGATCAGTTGTATTTTTACCTTGAAATTAAGTGTTGGTATTCTGTTCGTAGTCAATAAGCTTAGTTTTAATACAGTACTTTCGAAATCCTAGAAATTCACATCTAGATAAGATGCAAATATTCGAATTTTATACACGTGTACTCTTCTATTTGTCAGTACCTAAAGACTGAATAAATGTGTACATACTTTTATTGCACTTATGGATTAGGGGTTTTATATTTATTGAGGCGCAGATAACTGAAACCAGGCATATTTATATTATTTCAGTGCAATAAACGTTAACAGCACTTGATATGTTTTTTAAACGAACAACTGTGTTTTGTGGTCACACTCGATGCTTTGCAAAGCCATTGGCACAAAAGTTGTTTCCGGCGAGTCATTGGAATATACGTTTCCTTACAATATTCATTGACTGCGACCAGAAATACGAGTATTGTATGTTGCTGTAAGTTAAACTCAAATTTGATCATACTTGGTCAGTGACGATGATGTCACGCTCCCACAGAGGCTGTGATGTCACACTGCTCAGGTCTGCACCAAGTCGTAATCTCATGACGTTCGCTCAGCATACTAGATATTTCTCGAGCATGCGTCCGGTTGTTGCTTTGTACCTAGTAATAGATTAGTTTTTGGAACTCATTGGAATAATTCTCAATAGCTGAGATGTAACTTGAAACTGAAAAAAGAACAGCTTTTAGGAATTTTCATTTCATGGGAAAACATAGACGGGTTTGATGGCTTTTATTTCACTGATAGAACTTATTGTATATCTAGCTACATGAGGTTGAGGTTGAAATATCCATGTTATCGTAGAGTATACTTCCTATTAGGTTAATTAATGTAGGGCTTTTTATCAAATCTGATTTGATCGTGTTTCATAGATTAATGAAATTGTTTACCATTTTAATATATGAGTTTTCCATGTCCATGTGCCCTGACGTGTGCAGTCACGAAAATCGAAAGTGAATTGACTATTAGACTGTTCTTGATTTGGTACAAAGACTTTCACTTTCTGATTATTTCACATTTAATTTTAGGCTTAAGCTTCAAATAACAACTTAACTTGTGTGTGTGTGTATTTCTTTATGAGTGTTTCATTTTAAATGTGTCGTATCCTTTATAAAAAATTCAAATGCTCTGGGGGAAAGAATGTCAGTTGCTTTGTTTTATTTAATACTGGAATGCGTTTTCCATTTATGAATGCAATTGGGAATAGTCACTGAGAGTCACCACTACAACTGATAAGCACAACCTGTTCTGGTGACTCAGCTGTGACGCAGGACATCCTTTGAAGTGCACTTGATAAGCTTGCCTCAAGTTGTGAGAACAGGCGTACCTCTTAAAAGAGCCGAGATGTTCAAATGAAAGTAAACTTTGAATATCATTTAGAAGAGGGTCTAATAATTAGAACTTGTGTCGCTCTTAAAAGTACATATTTGTTAATATCGTCTAAACTAAGTTTCAAAGCTTGACTTTATTGTACGGAGACTGTTAATTTAAACTTTACAACATTCGATCGAATACTGTGTACAGAGTAAAAATACAGTCTAGAGAAATGACTCCTATTTCGGTAGAGTTAGATAGGCTGTAGGAGTTGGGCTTCTTGCAATTCTCGTAGTGTGAGTTGGGATTTAGTGTACCAATTGCACATCCTTAATACACTATATATATATATATATATATATATATATATATATATACATACATTACAATGGCATTGGAAAGCCATTGCCTAACTGTTTTTTCCCAATTTTGTGGCTGTCATGCCCCCTTTCATGTTGAGTCACTTTGGTGGACGTACACCGGATAGATCCACATTTTGCTGGTTCTATCGGCTGGAATTAACGTTAGTCGGACGAACTTCTACCCGAGGCGATAGTTATTTCCATCAGACGTTTTTCAGAGACCCGAAAAAAGTTGCTTTTGCATTGCCTAAGGTGTGTCTTCATACAGTTCTTGTCTGGCCGGATCAAGTGTTACCTGAAATGTTCGCTTATTACTATGTTGAACTTGTGTTCTCTTGGCTTCATACTTTCATTCTCATTCGAAGTTTCTGCTCATAATGACGATGCTTGTCTTCGATGATTGTGTATGTTGAATGTCAATTTGAGTATAGATACTATTTCACGTCTTCTCATGATTCTATGAAAACATTTTAAAATCTACTTTAGTAATGACATTGCGTAGAATTACGTGAAAGTATACCTTCAGGCAAATTCATCTCAAATTATATTTATTCATTTCACCGATGTATTACACTACTGTTTAGTTTTATTTCTTAAATAGGAACTTAGTACATAGGGTATACCTATTTGTTTTAGTCCTACAAGTCATGATTCAGTTACGTAGTAATTTCTGATTTATTAAAAGAAAACGTGTGGATACCGTGTTTCCGCTCCTGCACCTACTGCAGTGTGCTCTAATTATGTAAACTTTATGTTAAAGAACAAGTCCTTCGTTAGGAACGAGCGTGCGAATTAATTTTTGGTAGCTGAGTCCTTGTAATATTTTAGAGCTGCAGAGATTGTAATTACTGTTACTAGAACACCATGCGGAGGGTTCCCGGTCCGTTACTGCAGCTAGTCTGAATTCGTCCGTTATGGTATTCAATAATTTCGAGATTGCTCTTTGGGTCCCGTAGTTACGGTGCGTGTATTTCACAATCGCTAGCTCAAGGTTACCTTTAACATCAAAGTCAACGTTTTCTGAGGTTTATAAAATGTATGTATGTGTTGGGACGTACAAAAAACCAAATATTTTTTATCGAAATTCATTCACCTGCGAAAATTTCTTACAGTTATAATTTTTTCAAAGTATTTTCTTGAAATACCTCAGCATGTTGGTGTACTTTTTATTCACGGTGGCTCATTAAGTTACCTCGTGTTTTTTGATCCAACTGATTATTAACACTTAAACGCTTGCATATGAGTGGGTGTTTAGCTTCCGTGCTGGTGTTTAAGCCTCTGTTGACAGAGAAGTTAATCAATTTTTCGAATTTACGATTTTTATTTTTACGTTTTCTTACATTGTTTTACTCTGTGCAATATTTATTGTACAAAACACAAAGCTGCTATCATGTTATAATATTTGATACTGACATGGTTATAATTTTATAACGTAAATTTGACATGGGTGAATAAATAATTACATTGTAGATCTCTCTTTACTAAAGAGCCATGTACTGTTTGTTACGAATGTTTTTTTTTTTTTGCTTAAAAGTAATGCATTTTTTCTTCAAAAAATGATTGTTTAGTTTATCATTCCAGCGCTTCAATGAAACATAATTGATACTATTTGACGATATGAAAGTATCACTGAATAATTGAGAAACTTTCTATTACTATGTACAACACAATGAAATGACCTGTGCATGGCTAAAACATGGCTGGGTGAGAGGACATACGAGCTTTTATTTATGATCAACTCGGAATTCTATTCAGGTCAGTGTCTCCCCCATATGGACCGTTCCTTCCACTCGTATGCTTGACGCATGGTCTATTTTTTATTTTTAGGTCCGTCACGCTAATTCCTTACAGACATTTTTATCAGTTTGTATTAAGAATATCAGTTGGAATATGAAACTTAGGCATATATATGTGCACATCAAGAAATATTTAATTTATTACTTTCTCTTATTGAGCTATGTCGACTTTTATGTAGGGTCTTTAATTTAGTTCCAATTGTTTCTAATTATTATGACTTTTGTTACTAAAAGGCGAAACTAGGTTTTAGTCTGCATGATGTCCTTATTATTAATTTGTATAACCCTCTACTCTCCTTAGATTGTTTTTCACGTCTATGAATCATTCGTTAGTGTTCGACAGTTCTATATTATAAAAAATTAGTCAAAAGTGTGAGATTATTTCAAAAGGAATCTATGAAAGTTGATAATTTGTTAAGACATCTTTGTCCCGAAAATAACTCTCGTTATGTGTGGGTGAGTCGTGCCAGTCAGATTATCAGGAAGTTATGTTTGTCGTTGATTGCCTGCTTCCTAGCTGCCTGACCGCTCCTTATTTAAAACTATCGTTCTGAAGGGTGCACTGTCAGTGAATGAACATAACTTCGTAGAGATCAAGTATTTTTCTTTAGGTTTAATCGGGAGAACTCGCTCAACATGATCTAGTTTACTCTTCGATTTAACTGTCATCACTGAAAAAGTATTTTCTTCGTCTTAACTTTTCCTTCAAGTCGTTTTCTCAAATTTACGATGGGCCACGTGGCAGGCGATAGTTCGGTTGCTGGGGCCGAAAGGAAAGGAAGTATTTCTGTCCCGACCTGCATACCTGGGTCTTTGCTCCACCCTTGAAGATATATACATGATCTTGGCAAACCTTTGCTCTGAATATCGTACTCTCATAGCAGGATGACGTCATTTCTCGATTCAAGCTGTTCTATTGACAACTTAAGTGACTGCTTGTCCATCCCTCATTTTAGTTCCTAATGTAAAGTGTACGAGAGGCAGAGTGAGAACTTTTAGTATGTTTATCCGCGTAACTTTAGTTAACACTTAACACTGCCAGTTGAGGTAGACGTATAGAGAAATTTGGTACCATTCTCATATAATTAAAAAATGAAGAAATAGATCCAGTAACACCGTATTGAAGTAGATTGGACTAACTAAAAAGCATACGAAGTTTGTCTGATATTAAGTAAATAACTGCGATGTGAGATTTCACTGTAATTCATATGCACATTGTTAAACACAGCATAAATGTGTTTGATATTTTTTAAGGTACTTCGTTGGGCTTGTTTGTCAAGTTGTGTCATAATGGTTCACTGGAATTTTATTTGCATACTGTTCATGAATATGAGATTCGTCGAAAAATAATTCGCGGATTGTCGATACTTAACTTCCTTTAAAATCCGAATAGACTTTTTAGTCAACCCAATTAGTTGCTGATTGGGAGACTGCGTCTATGGTCGTGTATTATTTTCAGTAGAGATGTGATGAATAGCTTCAGTGAGAGTGCTATTCAACTGGTTAGATGTTAGAGATATCAAGTTCACCGGCTTTTCACTACCTTCATCTTTCCACGAAAGAGTTGTTGACGTTGTAATTGCCATAGAAAATTGTGCTCTCAATGGCCTTCAGTTGCACCTTCCTAGTACGCTCCTATGAGTGAGTTCATAGTTGGTTACATTCATGAGCTAAGTGGGTACTAAGTAGTGTAAGCGCTTCATGAGAAATGGCTGCAAAACCCGAAGTTTCCATCGTGCATTCGTTTACTATCTTCGTGTTATGTAAACGGTAAAATGAAGCAGATTTCAGCCGTTACTTTTAGAGTAAGTTTTTGCCATATCAAGGCTGCAGTACTTCTAGCTTATTTCTTACGAACATTGACGGCGGCATTTCAATGTGTCATCAGTTTTTGATAACTCATGCATGTCACCAGTGCTGTTTAATGTTCCATGTAAGTGCTACCTGGGAATTACACATTTCATTGTTGGCAAGCTCGGTGGCTCTACCTTCAGTCTGGTTAGCACGTGTGGAAGATTCTACTTTCGCTAGTCATCCTTCTATGGGGGACGGCCAAGGCTGCATATTACTCGTTCAATTTCTCTTTATGCTATATATGTTGGTGAATTGCGGTAGGAATATGTGTTGTTAATCCTGCTGCCTGCAAAGTTTAAGATGGAGCTATATTAGACACAAATCTCAGTCTAATGCTACACGCGTGTAAATCATTTAGCTTAACTTGATGCTGGGTTCTCTTTTACTATCCTTGTTATAACCTTTTTCATTACATTTCTGAAACTTTTAAGCTAAATTTTACGTTGAATTGTAATGAGCATGACAAAAAACTTCGTGATGCATTCGCTTTGTACTACATTACCAAATTACATCATCTAAAGTTACCTCGCAGAATTCCGTTGTGTTCATAATTGAAAAATTGACTTGTATCGACGAAACTAAATCCGATGACGATAACTTACTCTTCAGAAATGTGTCAGGAAAATTTGATGAAATTAATTTTAATAATAACAAGATAGGTATTAAGAAAATTGTTTGATGTACTTTTATCTTTGGTTTCATGCCTAGAGCATTAGCTTTGTCTCAGTATCTATGCGTGTTACATTTTAGGAACAAAACATGCACCCAGTTATGTTATCAGCTGAAATGTTGTCAGGTACCTACAAAGGTAGTTTATCTTTGTTATCTGTTATGCATCCGATTGAGACCGATAACATTTATTTTTAAAACATTTATCACGACAGGGGATTTTCTTATGTTGAAAGTTTCCGCGCTTTTACCGCAAATAGTTATGTTAGGACACTTTTGAATATATTGAAACAATTTCTTATACTCTGAACTGTTGAGTTATAGGTAAGTATTAAATGCGTGAATTGAAGGCAGGAAGAGAGGGGACACTCTCGTACGCCCATAGCAACAGCCGATTTTAGCAGGGGTCGCGGAAGTGCATATCCTAAGGCTCTGACGTTGCCTCTGCTCGAGAGCGGGGACGAGGGGTAGTGTGAACTGCTTGTGGGACGTGGGAGGGGGGAGTGAGGGAGAGGGAGGTGTGAGTGCCACTTATTCTCTCAGACGCCGTGCTGTCTGCCTCTGCCTCAGTGCTCCTTAACCCCTTACCCTTCTGTTTCTCTTTTTAGGTGTTTTTGTGTCAAGTTCTCTGTATGAGCACCACAGGTGATTCGTTGTGAACATACATTGGGTGACAGCTATAGTGTAGTGATTGCCAAGTAAGCTTTCTTCACTGCTTAGAACGTGACTATCACGCACCTACAGCAGTCTTCTTGTTGAAGCATCTGTTCTCAGGTGCCATACTAGTATTTTACTCCTTTTAGAATCCAATTCTGAAGTATTCATTCTGACGATTTTTGACAAAAAACTTGGAAAGTTTTTAAAACTCTCAATGAGTCCGTCTCATGAAATATTTTAGGGTATAATGGCTGATGTGTTGCTGTCTTTGGTATTACTCGTAGATAAATATCTGAACGTCAAAACTACATGAAGTTTTTGTGCCTTCTACCTAGGCTGTATTTATCGAATTGCAGCCTTGAGGCAAGTTTTACAAAGAAATGCGTTGAGAAGACGTGACCTCACGTGTGTTCAGCGACATAATTTGACCTCGACATGTATAATACAGTGGCAAGATTTCAAAGTCTGATTATTTCGCACGCCCAATAGCACGAGTTTCAACCGCCTGACAGAACATGTTCAGCGGTACGATCGTCTTGCCTAGTGACTTCTCATCATGGTTTGATCTTCCTGTGCGCGATAGCTCTGAGTATGAAGATGATTTTGATGTACCGAGAATCTTAGGAAGGGCCAAGTGTGAACACATTCTCATCACAACACTAGAGAAAGCTTTTTTGCTTCAAGAATGACACGCTCATGGAGCCATCGCTGATCCAGTGCAATTTGATATGAGAATCATCTGAAAGTAAACAATTGTTTCATAATTTTGTCTCCTGGATTAGAGTTGTGGGAGTGTTTCGAAATTAAAAATTCAAGCTATTGTCTTTGATGTTGTTCTTTATAAAGCTCTCAAGGTTTTGCCAATTTTATTTTATTGATGTCGTTGGTGCGAACACAGCATAGAAACTGTATGTTTAGGTATTAAATATGTATAAAGAAACCTAATCTGAAGGATAAGTTTTTCATAATGCAAATAGCGCTTTGAACCGAGCGTTAGTTTATCCCAGAGCTATGTTTAAAACTCATTTTAGAATATGTATTTGGGATAAAAACTACAGAAATAAAACAAACAAATGAGCGTCTCTCGTGTAAATATCACTGCTGCATCTTCATTGTATTAAATATTTAAAGTTTAGAGATAAATAATTCGTTATTAAAGCTTACATTCATTTATTAACTATAAAAATTTAAATTAATACTATCTGGGTCGTGCAGCGTGGTAATATACTGTATTTTATCACTATGTATAGTATCGAAAAACTGCTAGAATAAAAACAGAAAAAATTCGTGTGAAACATTGCGCTTTTAATATAAACTACCTGAATGATTTATATGATTCCAGGTTATTATGATAGTTTTATTGTTTCTCTTGCGGTAGATCAATGGTAATTGGTTGACTAGGTAGGTTAACGACCCGTTTTGTTGTGTGTTGCTACACAAGCGCGATTTGGTATGCCTTGGAGCTTCTTTGTCCTGCCTTATCTCTTGTGTAAGGGCTCAGAGATAAGATAAAGCTGAGGTGAACTGCGATAGTATCATTAGATGCCGATATCATTGATGCCTATGCCTGACTTGTCTCCATTATGCGATACAGACGAGTCGAAATTATTTTTGTGGCATTTTTATTTCCCTGTCTTGGTTTGTAAGTTTTTCTGTTCATTGGGCTACTGGTTTATGGGAGTAAAAATTTCGTCTTATGACGAAGAGCACTGTTTTTTGTTGTACTTTCAGAAGCGTTCACTCTAACCATTGTAACACATTTTGCTAATAGTTGTCTTGATGGAAAGGTAAATGGGTGGCTTTCATGTCAGTAGAATGAACCTGCATATAGAAATGTATGCGATTGAACTTGACGCTCATATTTTTTACACATTGAGTCCTACGCACTTTCCGAGTTCATTTGTGCATGATTGTTCACGTGCTAGCTGCATGGACTCCGTATGACCTTCTTCTAGGACAACCGGCTCCGGCACCTCCTCTCTCATCTGTGTGCATCTTGCAATTCTCATCTGCAGCACAAGTATTTGGGCGTCTGACTTTGTTTGTAAGACGTATCAGAGATCAGTCAGATTATAGGATTATGGAAGGCCATTGTAAACTTCCCATCAATATTATTTCGCACTGTCGCTTATGCTTTTTTACTTGATATCGAAAATATCAATTCCAAAATTATTTATTTAGTATTGCCAGCAACTTCTTTATTAATTAGTCTGTTAATAGCAGAAAAACTCCTAGATACATATAATGCATAACTATGAACTGACGACTTAGTGGTTCGAGTATATTTTGAAATTATTCACGATTGGCTCGAATTATATTTTAAAAAGTCATACATTTGTAAATATACTGACAAAATACGAGGAAGAAACCACAAAAATCTGATAGCTGTTTCAAGTTCGATTCTCTTTTCCTGGTTTGTTGGCCAGTTGGCATTACGCGGCCGTAAATATTAAAATATTATTGGAAAACCTCGATCTTGATAAGGTCAACGTTGAATGACGCAAGGTAGCATCGTACTTTTGCCTACAACATATCTCTAGAAGCTATCGATGTAAAGAAATATCGCTTTTCTTGTTCCTGTTAAAGTTTACAGAAAATTTTGAAAGAATTAAATTTACAAACGAAGTATTTTCCCATGAAGTAGTGTTCATGCGCTCATAAACAATTAGTATGTATACAGATTCCCGTACATACTGCACACAGCGTTTTCAAATTCATATTTGAAAAAAATGATCGTGGGAATTGCGTTTCCCGTCCTTTTTTATTTTCTTAACCGTATTTTTGACGCATGTAGCGCCAACCCTCGCCAGATTTGTTTTGCTTGATCCTGACGTTCAATTTATTCCTCCATTGAACCTGCATGGGTGTGGCTCAGCAGACTGAAATTTCTCTACAGAACTGTAAAAATTAGGTTACATTTTTACCCAACTGTAGTGTGGAATTAGGATGTCCCTACATATCCGCACGCAAGTATGAGCGTATTTTTTTAAGATCGGGTTTAGATTTTCCTTCCATACCAGGACCTAGTTTTGACATTAATATGCCTACGAAAAATATTCAAGTTATTAGTTTAGAAATAACGTAACATGCGCTAAAATTTAGGTATCTGTAGATACATGTCTTCTTTTTGATGTTATATACATACAAAAAAATTTCAAACAAGGCGAAAATGTTTTAATAGAGTTGAAATAATTATCTACATCGTAAGCATGAACTTCACTCCGCCTGGGACTTCAAACTCTTAAGAGGTGTTACTGGGATCTTTCGAAGTAAGAAGGTCCATTTCTGATAGAACGTATTTACTTTTCATTACACTCAAAGGACTTGCGCCGATTATTTCAAATATTCCTCTTCATCATAACCAGTCCTTTTCACCATAAGCAGAATCATTCATCATATTTTGTTGTTAAACATACCATTTATTTTCCTTATCTTTCGTACGGTAGGCGACAGACGGATTGGCAACAACCACATCTATTCAATACATTAATTGGTTTGCTTTGTTCTTGCAAGTTCATCTTCTTTGAGACATTGACACCTGTTTGATCAGTCTTATCCTGGTCTTTCTTTCCTCTTGTATTCCTTATTGTATGGTAGCAGACCTTTCATCCAACCTCAAATTTTGTGATTACTTTAAATTATACGGCACATGCGTATTTCATGCCAAGTGGTCTTAACAAGTTCGCTATAGGCTCTTTATTTTGCAACCGATTAAATATCCGTGAATACAGGGTGTCTCAAAAAAAATTACTCACCCTTTAACCGTTGCTAACATGCTGTCTTCTTTGTGTTGCAGGTGTGAGGTTCGAACCTTTGCGAACATGATTAAATGTGATTAAAGAATCATGTTCGCAAAGGTTCGAACCTCACACCTGCAACACAAAGAAGACAGCATGTTAGCAATGGTTAAAGAGTGAGTACATTTTTTTGAGACACCCTGTATTTAGGGCTTGTGCTTGAAAAAGTACTGCGTGCATGGTAGGTCTTGTGCGTAATTTTTAGTACCATACTTGCTGATATAGTGCTCATTTTTCAGTCTCTCTTTGAACCTTCAAGTAAGCACATCGTGAATTCAACAATTTATTTTCATTTCTAGCGCAGAGAATTCCGGTTTCTTGTTCTTGAACATCATGAATTTGAAGAAACTACTAGTGTGTTGTGACCATAAAACCTGTTAGTTCGTGCGTGCGTTGTCCGAGGAAGGGAATGAGGGGTGGGGTGCTGGTGACGTATAAAAGTCCCCTTTATGCCTTAAGCTCGCCAGTTCTGAGTAAGACGGAGCAGTGTAAGGTGCTGTCTTTTGTACGCTCGCAACTTGATGCAGATAGTTTAGCGTCGGTAATCTACGGTGATTTTACAATTGTTTCTGAAACACTCCTTAGCTTTCAACTTAGTCCGTTTTGAAATTAGTGTTGACTGTTGTGGCACTTGCTGACTTTTATCAGTGTAAATCTGGAATTGTGCTGAACGCAAAATGCATATGGAGGCACTCGACCGCAATTTCTCCTCAGGCGCTCATCCTGATGGTGTGTTGGGTATGACTCTCTATCCGCACTCACCTGAGACTCAGTTGAACCCTCTATCACAGTACAGCGAATGTATCCAACCACAATTTTCTACAATTCCTTACGATGATGCATATCAATTTACCCACCAAACTCCGTTCGAACCTTGCTCACCGTCTCCAAATTCTTCTTCGCCGTTAGATACACCAATGCATTCCTATTCTCGTACCACAAGCACATCATCATATTCTTCAGATGCATCTGTCACAAATTTATCGTCGTCTCAATCATCAGGGTTTTCAGACATGCCAAGCATCTCTGATTTATCGATTTCATCTGACAACTCCTCTTCTCATTCACTATCTCCGGATTCTGCTCTTTCGAATCCTTTCTCTAGCTATAATAGAAGAGAATCAAAACGTAAGTTAAACCTGAATACTGCCGTCGGCAAGCCAAAGTCTTCGCGAGACAAAAGTGTGCCAAGAAGGAGTTCAGCGCCTGCTAAAGGAGTTTCAAGTGAATCGTCAGCACAGGCTTCTCGTAAAGATTCTTTTATATATGACGTTCAGTTGGAGAGTGATAACGTCCTGCTTTTCGTTCCCGATTTAGTAAGTGAAAGATTAATCATTAGTACGTCCTATTTCTTTTTGTTATGTAATTTCTTATTAAAATGTATTGTTATAAACAGGAGCACAAGAGCCATTGTTAGAAGTGTCTCGAAACACCGCTATGCGCTTCAGTGGTCTTTGACTTGTTCCGTATGTTGGTGTTTTTTCCGTTCCATTTGGGCACACAGCCAGCGAGTGTTAGGGCAGTTAGACCTCGACAATAATTTAGCTCATTTTTTGTCGTTGAAAACATTATCAATGTCTAGTTCTCGTTATTTGTTTTATCCTTCAATAGGGGATATTTTGCGTGCTGCAAGGTTCTTTTGATTGCCATTCCATTCTTTATTATTCATAATATTAAGAGTATCAGAACAGTATTCATTTATAAGACCATAAATCTTCGCCCAGGTAGCTACCAGGATTTTCATCTAATTTTTTCTTCTCTCGCAGGATCTGGTGAAATCTCATCTGATGTTTGCTGTGCGAGAAGAAGTGGACGTATTAAAGGAGCGAATTGGTGAACTCATGGAACGGATCAATCACTTGGAATATGAGAATACGGTTCTTAGAAAGTACGCCTCCCCTGAAACACTTCAACAGCTACAACACCCCTCTGCCAATCCTTAAGTGTACCTCTAATATACATTAGACTTACCTAATGACTGGTAGCTCTCCATGATGTCTGGTTGGCGTTATCAATATCAAACTCATTTCTGTTTTATGTTTTTTCATTAAAGGTATTTATTCATGAATGACTCTAGTTTACGTTTGAAAAATCGTGAATCATTTGTAGTTTTTGTGCTTGCATCTCGTGAATATTTTCAGCTTATTGTAAGTGTGGATTATAAAAAGAATGGAGTTATAAACGAGGTGTACAGGAAAAGGCTTATGAGAAGTTACATTTCTCACACTTATTTATAATAGAAAATCTGTTCAGGTATATATTTGTTCATCTCTCTCCATCTGTGACAGCAGATCTGGTGTAGATGGCATCAATGTTAGAAAAATTGAATCATTTCGTGTATTCAATTTGTATTGTCCTTCCATTATCGTGTTCTTTCTTTCGGAAGCTGATATCAACTGTGCAACTAGTCATTTGATTGCATTTGGTGTCACAAAGATACATTCATGGTTATCACGTGCTAGGTATGTGAAAACAAGAATGAGACTAAGCTTTGATACATATATACATGCCACTTGTAATCTAGTGACTCGTTCGTAACTTCAGGCTGCTCTTGTAGCAATGTGTGCTATGATTTTATGGTATTTATTTTCAAATCCGTAAATGTTCAGCCTAGAGATTTGCTTGCACAGAAAGGGGATGCTCTATTTACCCTGTTCGAATTACCTATTTTCATAATTCATCATGTTTATATAGCATTTTTTTCTTCCTGACATTTCATTAGGTTGTGTTTGAATAAAATGCATTGCCATAGCTCGTTAATACGTGGTAAATAGCATGCTAATGAAAGAATCTTGAAGTCGGTTAAAGTTTCGCGAGAGCATGATGATGCAGTTGAGGAAAGCTTATATATTCAATCGCTGTTACGGCTTTATCAATTTGTTGCTATTTTTCTTGCACTTAGAAACGTAAGCATGCTGAGGCCTTGTATGCCTCATATGGAAGCCGTCTGATACGGAATGTAGATTCTTCTTGTTGGGATGAATGTAAATGGCTATGCTTTGAGGTTTAGATTAGTAAGTAAAATAGGGTTCTGTTCTAATTTCTTAGAATCATTTAGTTTTCGAGAAAGTGCAGAAATTATTAGTTTGAATTTACTTTTGTAAATACTATATCCTGCCATGTAACTTGAATGATATAGGTAAATATTCTAATGATATTATGAATATAACTAATTTTCTTCCAATCATCATCGCTGTGGAAATCTATTGGGTGCACATGCAATTTTTGTATAAGACTTCACTTGAAGTTTGTATGTCTCACTAAATGAATGATGTCCAAATAATGGTGTAAATGTGAAATAGATATCCTAGGGTGCATTCTGTATGGAAGAATAATCTGAGTATGATGACGTTTATACTACAATTATGTTTGTATAAGTTGCATCGAATAAAGCTCACTTATTTTGTAGCATGGTTACATTATTTCCCTTTACCTATGCTCTGAGAACTCTGATCGGAGCTACAAATTTTTCAACTGGGGTGTGGCATGGCGTCTGCCCTGATATACGAATTAAAAATAGATGCGTCATTGTATCTCGTAGGATGTATTAGGGGAACCGGAAAATTCTTTCTTGATTTTTCTGAAGAATAATAAGTGAAAGAAATAGTGAAAAATCTTTACTGCTCAACAAAATAGTCACCATCATCAGATATAATCTTTATCCATATACTTAGAAGCTTTTTAATTCCCCTTTCAACACCTTTAGAAGAAATAAAGGAATTAAACACCGCTTCAAGCTCGGGAAGACTTGTGAATCTTTTACCGCTGATTATAAAATGCTCTAAAGAACGAAATGAGTGAAAACCTGATGGGGCAAGGTCTGGAGAGTATGGTGGGTGAGGAAGTAATTCCTCACTTAAGGACTTTATTTTTGTCTCGTGTTTGTTTGGCAGAATGGGGTCTAGTGTTAACGTGTTGCAAAATGACTACTTTCCTGTTCACTTGAGCAGAACATTTTTTACGCAACGATGTATGTTACAACACGATGTTACAAGTTTGCAGTCACATTTTTCCTTGCTCTAATAACTCAAAAGTTGAAGAAAAGGGAAGCGGCCAGGACTTTCCGGTACCCCTAATAATTCATTGAGTAAAAGGAGATGGATGGTCGCGACAAAGTTATTTTTCTATAAACAGATATATTTGATAAAAATTGTAATGCACGAAACATCTCCGAAAGGTTTAATATTGCCAATGTTTTAGAACATTCATCAACGTTAACAGCAAACGTACATTCCTCTTACATGAACAAATGTGGACAAGTGGTGTTATAACATCACAATCAGAGGAATTTTACTAAAATGCAGAAAACATCGGAATCGAATCGAAAGCACTTTTTCCATTATCGTAAGGTGATCATTTACATCGGTCCTACTTGTTCCACGTCTGTGTGAACAGACAGACATGAATAACTCCAGTAAATTCGCCTAGTATATATAATGTAATGTAAATTAACCCTAGTCAAGGAAAATCTACCTTATTCATTTAGCTCAAAATTTATCTAATATTAATAAGCAATTTGGTACCTACTCTGTGCACTGACAGGAAACGAATACCAATTTGTAAAAATAGGATAATTGTCAAATACTTGCAGAATTTTCACCGGAAGCTTTAGTACAGAACATTGGCTTAGTAAAAATATGCCGAGTGAAGAATGTTATAGCACAAAACTGTAATTCTTGCAAAATCTCAGATGATAGTGGCCAACAAAAAAAGATGTAGAGCCTACACTGAATTATTGTCTTTTGTAGTAAATCTCAAATCATATTCTAAAGATGATGTTCAATATTTTACTGCCTTAAAAAATTTACATTCTATTTCTACTTTATAGTAAAATTATGCTGAGTACGGAAATCTGAATAGCGAGAGAGTGCAGAAGATACAAACTAATTTATCGGAGAAGTACGCACGGACCCCAATTGATACCAATAGTGCACGTAAAAGCGTTCTCTAAAAATTATCAGTGATATCAGTTTCTTAAAGTTATCTAACTAGTTGATACATTCACAGCAGTGCGAAAAGAGATTACGATTAACCGCGTGGAAATACATAAATTCACTAGGTACATCATGGAAACAACCAACAATTTTAATCTCAAGTCGCTCGTATTGATCGGATCACTCAGTGAGAGCTTTAGACAGTAACAGTTAAAATAATGAAAGTATTAATAAATATTTACCTAACGAAGCAAATACAAAGCCTCAAGTAAGAGGGATATAAAACACCGACAATCCAGCACAGGCTGAGTAGAGAATGTCTCACGAAAGTTCAAGACACAAGATGAAAAACAAATTTAAAGTTCTATTCGACGAAGATTACGAATTTTTTACCTACAGATAAAGTATTGGGTCGTTATTTCAACGTATCGATCAGAATCTTTATTTCCTTAGCACAAAAAAATAGATGTTCAAAATTCTTATTAAACGACTTTAATTTTAGTTTTGGACAATATCCCAGAAGTTCTAAAATTTTCTAAAGATGACACACGGCCTATTGCACATAGAAACTAGAAATTACGTCATTAGTAGTCTTCTCATCTCTGTCTATACGAAGCCCTGGAAAAAATTGGTGAATCAGTTTAGATCTTCGGATGCGCATTGTTGCATTTCAGGGATTTAGTATTGGACATGGTAAAATGTCCGACCAACTAAGAGAACCTTCAATTCTGACAATATCATATGCAGATGGGAATCTCGTAAGTTCACATCCACTGGTGAACTAGCCCTGGTGTCTCCGTGAATCAACAGGAAAAACAGCACGAAAAATATTTAGAAAATTAATCAATAAACATGAAGTACCCTGAAATAACTGCTGATTGAGCTAACTAGAGACGAGTCCTTTACATAGATACGATTAGTTGATCATTCCGTAAATATGATGTGTTTTTGCACCCCAGGGAAAACATTTCTTGATGTGACTCACTTCTAAAACTCGTTTGGATTTTACAATAGCACTATTGATAAGGCCAAAAGGCTTTTGGGACATAGTTCTTTTGGTTGGACGAAACGAAAATTGAGGTTTTTAGTGGGCATTCGATAAAGGAGATTTGAAACGATAAAACGCTAGAATTATGACGAGACACGGACGAGACAGAATTGTTCATGATTCTTTGGACAGAAATTGAATAACCCTTTATAAAAATGAAGAATTTCAATAGAAAATCACAAAGATGTATAAATTGAAATTGATGAAATAAATTCGATCATTTATAACTAATATAAGGCACAAAGTTTTCAATAATTTGACTTCATATCAAGTCCTAGGTCATAATTATGTAATTATTCTCAAATATGTATATGCATGAATAATTGGCATCAACAAAAAAGAAGCGTACAGACAAGGTAAGATGTGACTTCATAATTACATCTATAAATCTCATGCAATAAATTAGTGATTTTGCAGGTTTTGAGGAATACCACTGAAGAAATGCTAATTCCTTTACGTACCCCAACCCTCTCCTCTTCCGTCTCAGTAAAGCTCATAAATTCTACCTCTTCCGTGGAGCATGAAGCACATAAGGTACACTGTAAAACAGTCCCTCATAGTGAACTTTCCTATAGTTAGGTCATTTAATCAAATTCTTGTAGTTAGGTCATTAATCCTGTTAGGTTAGTCCTTTAATCAAATTTATAGAAATGGAATCTCCTACATGAACGATATAAAAGTGCCTTTAGGAACAGCACATTTTATTTACGCTGCATATAGCGTAAATAGCGGAGTGCAAAAGATACAGTAGTTCACATCACAATCCACTATTAACATCAATCACAAAGGAGTAGTATCCTCTACTCCACAGCAAATAACATTTGAACAGCTCAAGACAGCGTTTCAGAATAATGTACCTTTAAAGATCGTTGTGTTGAGATCACAACATAATACTACCCGATTAAGAAACTAAATGAGTTTCTTAATCCATATCGAGTTGATTCTAGTGTCGAGAAGTAAATTAATTTTTAATATGATTTTGTAGCATAAAAACATAAGGTCCTAATGGCATTTTTCACAGTTTCAAGACGATTCGAAATTTAACAAAATTTCATATGTATACGAAAATTTCTCTGTCAATTGCAAAACGTCTATTTTTGCAGTAGTCCAAAATGTTCGTTCGAAAAAAATGCAACTTTGTAGCATGAAACATGATGCCCTGATGATTTCCGCGTTTTCATTTGATGATTCGAATTCAATCAAATTTGCTTATACAAAAATATTCTTTAGAAAACCCCAAAAATATAGTTTTTGAGGTATAGTCGAGAAGTACGCATTAGTAAACTATAGCTAGTCCCAAATCCAGAAACACGTTTTCTCCTCGCTCGTCTCACTTAACTTGAACAAACAGTTAAGAGTACTTACGTGAAGAATACATATCTTAATGTAATTAAATTAATGTATGCGAAAATTTAACTTGGACACATGATGAAAAATATGTGTTCCAAAACATCGAAACGAAAAGGTGCAGTTACCACTAGTGGTGACGGCATCAAGAACCCCTGTACGAGTATAAAGATACAGGACAAAGTTTTCTTGCTGTTCCATTCTCTTAAGGTCAGTTTCAAGTGTCCCGACAGTTTGGCTGTCACTCAATCCAGTTTCACTGAAATGCGTTATTTTCCACTCCCCAACTGACACTGTACTCGAATCTTTCACTATATCAGAAAATGCGTACATTCATACTCGAAAAATGTTGTCATTGACGTAGTTGAACAGAAGTTAACAAGAAATTTCAAGAACTCTAATATCTTCCCTTATTTGGGATATAATGAACATTACAATCGTCAAATAATTTGGCTGCGCTTAATTGTTGAAATGGTTCAGGGTACACACCACCTGTAGGTTGGACCTGGTGTGTGTTGGTATTTAAGTGTGATGCCTTCTATTGTAAACAATGTATTTTTCCGCGGATTCGAGCTGAGGTTCCTTAAATAAACATTCTTAATGGTAAATGTCATCTAAGTAAATCAGTCATTACGTCACAACGCTCGTATAAGGACATCAATTCCTCATGGTCAGAATCAGTGTAATTTCTTACACGAGTTTGCAAATGAATGAATTCAAGGTCGCAAACACGTGCAAGAATAATAGGAAATTATAACAGTTAAAAACTGCGTTGAAAATGTAGTCAAAAATTACTTTAGTACAGGAAAATCAGAAATCCTGTACAAAGTTGTTCCTAACAGTTTGACGCAGTAGAACAGCGCTAATAAGTGTGAGTAACTGCTTTTAATTGAAAGAACTCAGCATAATCTGGAAAACTTAATGATAAAACATTCTGAGCAGATAAATTGGCTGGTAGAAAACTTGCACAATGAGAATAATTGTATGTGTTTTATTGAGTACACACAAATTCAAGCATTAATTCGGAGCGTTCATTTTAGTCGTAACTTTGAACTTTATCCAGAAGAGAAATTTATTTCCTGGTCACTTATGTTGTGATTTTTGAAGTGCTCATCAATAACAAACGAACTGTAGAAGCTCCATGCATCACTGGTATATTTTGTATGGATTCATTCATATCATTATTGTGATAGGTCAGCTATCAACTAGTACGAATGTAGCCCGTGCGTTTTCAACATTCAGACTATCTATCACAAGTCAATCAGCAGCTTTAACCATCTCTAACTTCCGTGTGTCCATACACATATACATATATACATATGTATATGGATATGTGTATATACACATATACATATATAAATATGTATATATATATATACATTTCCACAACAAAAGTCTGAAAATATGAACAAATGCGACACAAAATTTAACTTTGAAAAACATAATATACTAGCTCATGTTATAGTTTCAAGCTGCACTAACCACGGAGAGGCGGTAAGCAAGTAGTAGTAGTAGTAGTAGTATAATTTCACAGTAGAGTTGAAGGATTTGGTATCATTGGGAGCACACACAATACCGTTGGTCCTGAGTGAGAGAGAGCTACGACAAGAACGGCAACAAGCAATGAATAAAATAAGACTCATCAGGGAGGCCCGTGCCAATTTAGTGCCAGGTTGTCACACCCTCGAGCCAAGCAATGTTGCCCCAACGCTGCCAAAACTGACTGCTCTCCTGTCAATGCAGTTAGCATTGTGAACGTGCCTTACTTCGCAGTGAGACTAGATGGGATTGTGGAATTTTATTCGTTGAGGACATCCTGTACTGCTCACTGTCACAGGCGAGAATGCGTTCACCTAACCAATGCAGTTAAACCGGTAGGTGTCTCCTTATTTCGGTTCAGTGACGCATGCCATTTGTGCCATGATTTGCAGTAAAATCACAGTTTAGCCCCTTTTACTAAATCATTCGAATTATTATTTTTTAATTCTACCCTTTCTTGAAGTGTATTTATTCGAAATAATATTACTAACGTGATTGAACAGTTCACAATAACAGAATGACTTTTATATAGTTAATTTAATTTTTCAAAAATTATGAAATCAATACGTAATTAATTATCGAAAATACGATCTTACAAACCATCTTTCATGATGAAACAAATCATTTTTCAGTTACTCGTTTCCTTAACACTCAAATCACAACGCAATAACAGAAAAAAGTGCAAAAGCGTACAGCACTTCCAGTTTTCAGTGTCATCAACAGTCGTGCCGAAACCTGGCCCGCTGCAGCCTCCGAACTTAAAATAGCTTCAGACCACACGTGATCAGAATGTTCGGTATATTATATATTAATTACAAAGTACTGCACGAACTGGGGAACCGGCCAATGCTCTTACCTCGAATCTAAAAATAGCAAGAGAGCAGGCACTGCATGTAGTTGCTACGTTCAGTTGTATCTGAACCGGGTTGGAATATATTAAACAGCTTCAGATTAAAATGCTCTCGTTGTGCCACTTTTCAATAAGGAGCGTGTCATTTAAAACAGGATATTATTCGTTGATATCTATATATTTGTGCAAAGCTTATACAAATGAGTATCATGACTGCACTTCAAAATAGAGGTACGTTTGAGGTAGTTCATAAAATAAAAATCTACGATTGATATGGAAAAAATTTTTACTTCTACGAATCTCGTTCAATGCACGAGGGTACAAATTGGCGAGGAATCGAGAAAAATCCAGTTTAAATCGAGACCAACCCCCGGGAAAGTTCAAGCGCACTCACACGGTACATGTAGGAAAAAGTTACCAGAAGCTCAAACATGTTAATTTCGCCCCACTAGCTTTCCTATGTGTAAAATAGGTTGTCAATGAGCGGTAAAGAAAATTCATTCTTGAGCTGAAGCAACTCCACGACGTTATGGGGATTCAGTGACGCGTAGATCTAGGGACACAAGTAGACGGTCTGATTCACCATCTAAAACATTTCTGTTTTAACGAAGAAAAAACATTTCTTCGTTAAATATATGACTATGAAGAATGAGTACCCATAAAGGTTAATTAAAGCATTAACTTTGAATACTATTTATACCTTGAATGAGGTGCGAACAAAACTTCAAAATACTGTGAAACCAGCTATTTTCGGCAAAATGAAACGAGCATGTTTGCCTTTACTCCGGTGATTTTCGTAGCAATTGTAAACGAAGAAATATTTTTTCAGCTTTTATATGAGTGTGCCGCCGAGCATTCAACTCGATAGGAAATAGTAAATTAGGCTACAAAAGAAGCAAAACTGCTCTCAGAGAATAGCGCAATCTAAAAAGGAAGCGACTGGTAGCCAAGTTACGTGCGTGGTGACACAATTAGAAGAAAATGAGATACGCACGCTTCATTCAGTTGCCCGCGCGGCAAGCGTGGTTCTGTTTAGTTTAACAGGTTTGAAAGCGAGTTCCTCCGTTTTATTGCAATTGAAATTTTACAAGATCCTGGTACATTTATATAACACGTTCAATTTCCGGTTGAGTTCTGAGTATTTCAGTTGTGTTCTTCCTGGAAATATTACACTATGCGACTACACAGAAAAGTTTTTACCGACAAATTGATGACCCTGTCGCTCCCGCCGCTTCTAAAATTCCACTTACGCTTTTGTGGACATGTTTCAGCGAAATCACGTTTGTAGTAAAGGATTAGCACGGTTGTACATAGCAAAGGATTTGAGCCAAGCCCAGTATATATCCTGGAAGATAGTCCTCTTGTCCTCCCGCATACTTGAGGACAATATTCAACCTGGTCTATGTCCTAGTTGTATGGACAGTATGAGTCAGCAATTATCAATAACGCAATAATTTTATTATTAATTCATTTTCTCTTGGTAGGATGTGTAAAGCTGGTTCCTACTTTTGCACATCTGCATTCCGAACTATTCAACAAATTTGACTTCACTGAATGATAAATCCCGCATGTTCATCGTTAACAGAACAATAACGCAAACCATGAAGCAATTACCTTTGATTTATTGATAGTTTCGACAAAAACTCGTGAGATCCGATTTCTAAACTGTATAACTTTTTGCCTCTCCATTTACCGCTATAAAGAACCAGTGTAGACCATTAATATTCTACATCCATGTTCGTTTCACAAAATGGACCGAGTATTTTCGTCTATGAGAAGAAACACGTGCCGCGCGGGACAGTGGAGTTCAAGGCTTGTCCCCCAGCCAAAGACTGTTTGTTAGTGGTCGGACAGAGGCCAAATAATGAGCTCTCAGATGACAATTACTGCTTAACTTATGCATAACAAATCTCGATGCAAGGATACCTTTGGGAAGAAGTAATTGCGAGTGCGGGTAACAAGTAGATCTTGATAGTCTAATGCAGGGGTTCCCAAACTGCGGTACATGTACTCCTAGGGGTACATTTTCTCATCTAAAGGAGTACATATGTTAGTTTATGGTTCCTAAAGCCTAAAAGTTCTATTGAAAATTCAGCAGAATTTATGAGTCTACTCTCCTTTCTGTCATAAAAATTCAGAGGTACATGCTCATCTGTCGAAATACTGAAAAGGTACAGGGTCAGAGGAAAGTTGGGAAGGTCAGAGGAAAGTTGGGAACCCCTGGTCTAATGCAACAAGTGACACTAGTAGGTTCGTCCGATAATGCGTTCCATGCAAAAATACCTAAAAATTATTCGTAATCATATATAAAATAATTTTATAAAATACCAGAGAATAAAATGAAAAAATTATTGAAACAAGAAAATCTGTGAAATAATACATAATTATTACAATAATATGAATATAAATACTACTGCAACTTAAGAAAAAAGTAGCTCCTGGCGCAAGAGAGATGAAGGGACGGAGGAGAAGGGTTATTGGGTTGAAGAAAAGAAATGTTCCCCCAAAGGAGATTCCTCTTCGCTTGTTTAAACAATTTTTAGATCTGTGCACGAAAAATGTTTCCCAAATAATACATCTGAACACAAGCTTGGATAACATGCGATCAGAAGCAACACTAAGCTGCTGGGGGAGTGCTAACAAAGGACTAATAGTAAAGAAGCAGCTGGGAGCAAGTCAGGGGTGGATTACAAGGGACCTCGTGCTGTCTTCCCCTGACTCGCTCGGTGGAAAGGAACCTTCGGGTCAGGCATAACAATCGCTGAAATAATACACACGGTCAGTTTTAATTTTCCTCGTAAATTTTCGTTCGGAAAGGCCAAATTTTGCTAACAATTTTTGCTCGTAAGGCGATTCACTCATACAAAGTGCTCGTAAAACGTATTTTGAATTCATAATTAAAACCAGACGTGATTGAGCAAAACCGATTCCTGATTTGCAACCAGTAAGAAAAACTGCATTAGAAAAAGTAGACATCATGCTAAATACCTACAGCTTGTATATCAGAGTCATTAGCCTTCATGAACTGCATGTCAATACAGGAAGTATCATGGTCAGAAATGATTTTATGTAGTGCATGCTTCTGATTTTGAATAACATCTTCCCACGTATTGGATAATTCTGTTTTCTATGAGGAAAGAATTTAACAGAACCTCAACTATCGTCCCCAGCATATCAATAATGCTGTTCGCTACGCTTCTCACTAAGTAAAACGAGACATCGTTCATGCCTGAATCGAACAAATTTAGATACAATATTTGTCAGTAATTCACTATAAAACTTAATGTTTCGAATTATAAAATCAAAACACAAATAGTACACTTTTGAGGAAATAATTTGCAAGTAAACATACTCTGCATATTGAATTTTGAAGTTTCATTGTACTTGAGAAACATGAACTACGTACGTACATGGCAGCACACAAGAAGCAAAGTTTGAAGGTAAAGATGAACGAAAGCTTAGCGGCTGCATCTGTTTAGAATATTGTAATATAGTTCTACAGTAGGACATCAAATGTACCCTAGAAATAACGAATACAGCTTTTAAAATACATAAATTTATTTTCGATCACCATACTTGTACAGCTTTTGAAATACATAAATTTATTTTCGATCACCATGCTTGAAAAAACATGAAGATAATGTGTATTTCAGCTAGGACAATTCTGGCTCGGTGGCGCACTTTTCCCACTTGGCCGTATGTGTCACTATGCAGGAATTACACGAGTAATCTAAAGATGTTGAACACGAACCAAAGTGTAACGCTTTCGTAAACAATTGCTTTGCTTTGTGAGTCAGAGAACTTGCTAACGTCACGACCCAACCACCACACTCAGCCTTGATTGCGGTGGATCAAAGCTACACACTCACTACTGTACATAAGTAGTTCTCTACAAGACAAAAAGCTTTGAATAAAGATTAAGTGCATAACAGAAGGAAGAGCATGAAAGACACAGTCACGGATACAGTTACAAAATTCGCTCATTGAAAAAATGTCAAAATTTGAACTGCCAACAAGAAACTCAAGTAATTACTACGACACAGTCTACAACTTTACAACAAAAAATAATATAAATGTACATTGAATATTCTAAAATTACATATCCTTATTTATGTAATTTTAGTACAAAAGATAAATGTACTAATAAAAGCCTCGAATTTCTCAACAATTATTCCTCGGAAACTAGTGGAAATACCAGGATTGCGCATCCAGTGGCTGCGTGCTGTTATTCTGTGGTAGTGCACATACTACTGAAGCACACACCGTTGATGAGTGAGAGATATTAGAGAAAAATCGCGTCCTACTTGTGTTTTATCCCATTTATTATTCTTAATTATACTTTAGGCATGAATATCCAAGATGCAATTGAAGCTTAGTAATATAGAAGAGAGCGCACGATAACACATATTTTGTCAATTACCTTTTTTATTGTTCCCACTTTGTTTTGTACGTAATTTCTCCTGTGAAAATAAAAGACCACCATAGGACTGCTCGGTATCTAAAAACAACTTCAGGTCCTACCGAGACTCGAACTCGGATTGTTGGATTCAGAGTCCAAAGTGCTAACCATTACACCATAGAACCTATACATGGCTACAACCAAGTAATTTGCACATATAACTCGTTGGTGAACGTTTCATTAATATCAAATACATGAAAGGTACAGAAAACATGTTCACAGGAGACTTTTCAAATTGATTTTCGCTCGAATAATTAAATAACAACTAAAATAAGTTTATTCGTGACTTCATAGTGCTGAAAGAAAATTAATTACCATAATAATTTAAGGTTTAAACGAACTTAAAAGTATTCACGGTTACACTAACTGGATGATCACAATGATTTATGAACTAAATCGTGTGCTGGTCCACTCCTTCCGTAGCGCGTATATCCATCGAAGCGTCGACCGCTTTCATATGGTGACTGAACAATTCATGGAAGAAATACAAATGAATTTTGTTCAAGCGAAGGTTATGAACACGAGGTTATAGTGGGTGGTGCATGAAAAAAATTCAGGCAGGAAGATTTCTCACAACCTCTAGCGATTCCATTAGGAATCTGAGAAAATTTTACTTAACCAAATCTAAGTTACAATACATAGCACATGGGGACATGAAATCTAAGCATGGGATGAGCAAATGAGTTTAAGCTTTCTCCAGGATAAACGTTCAATAATTCTTCATTCCGATTTGACTCAATAAAATAGAAAACTTTGGCATTGTTCGTGACAGGAGAAACTAAAACAAATTCCCGTGAATCAATTTCAAGCATTCGTACCATTATCAAAACTAGAAGAGATCCAACAACTAACTCATACTCATCTCAGCCAAAATACGAGCTCAATTTGACATTAGTGCCATCAATCTACTTACTTCCATAGAGACATCAGTGAGGCGGAAGTGCCAACACGAGCTGTCTTACAACTAGAAAACATTTCACATGATGGGTTTTTATCTAAAAGTTTTATCATTATATATATTCGTATACTTTCGTATACCTTCACATTGTATACAAATACCTATGCACTATACATACGCACATTGGGAGAAACAAATATTCGTGTCAAAATTCCTTATTTATTAACTTTCTTATGAACAAAAATGGGATATACTGATCCTATATTTGCATACACATGTATAAACTAAGAATATGCAAAATAATTGCATATGAATTAATTATTTACTATAATTTATTCATTTCTTTCGCATATTCTGAGTTTCTACACGTGTGTGCATATATAGTATTGGTATATCCCATTTTTGTTCATAAGAAATTTAATAAATATAAAATTTTAACATGTACGAATATTTGTTTCCCCCACGGTATACATGCATACACTAATACATTAAAAACAAAATATCATGCCCACGACCGGTAGAACAGAAGAGTACATCAGGATGCAGCAACATAGCTTCCTTTTCTAATGCGTTTTGCTTGAAAAAAAAGGAAGTTATGCTGCCGCACCCTGCATAAAGTCTCTTCTCTCGCCCTCTGCAACGAAGTTAAATTTAGAAAATTTACTATACCGTTACAACCAACAGTTATATTCTGTACTTGATTTGTATTGCAGGAAAATAGGGCACAGGTGTTCACTCCGTATCAGGAGCAGATTGTTCACAAATGATAAGGAGAAAATTTTTCGCACGAGTATAATTATTCTCTCATCGCTGTATTCTAAGGCAGCACGTAGCACAAGATGTTACTGAGCTAAATATACATATGTCTTATCATATAGACTCATTTTATACTAAAACAGGCGTAAGTTTTTCAGATTGCCAACTAAATAAGTCATAGCTGAACACGTTGACTCCGAAGTGGTACTATGTGTACCACTTAGGTTAGGTTCTGTAATTTTTTCAGATTCTTTTAGTGACTATGCGTACAAAGTGAAGTTTTACACCAATCAGGCAATCGGAGGCAACGTGTTAAGCGATATTAATACACGGCAAGTTGCAGCCCTAAACTGGCCACCAAGTTGGTTTCGCTAATTTAATTAGTCTGAACTACTCTTCAGTCCGCGCTGCATCTGACGCCCTTCTACGTCTTCACGATATATCGTATGGCATTGATCGCTGTGCAGGACATGCTGTCACCAGGTATTCACTGGACTAAGAACTTGATGCTGTATTTGATGAAGAGCATTTACGGGCATCTTTTTCCATGGAAAACGTCACATAAGTTCATAGTCTTAGCAAAGTTCAAGTAACAGATACATACGCATAATATAGATGTCATTTCAGCTGCACAAAAGACGACATTTACACACGGCAAGGAAGAATAATTTCTCGCATAGTAGGAATAAAAGAAGTAGAATAGAAGAAAATGCCGTGCCAAACCTAGATATTTAAGATCAATACCCATCGTCAACGAAAAAAAATAGAATTATCCAACTATATTTACTTTTATCTATACTGTGATCAGGGAAAGTTCCATACTACGCGCCAAATTTCTCAAGTACTCGTATACTATGCACATGTTTCTTTATCTTTCAAGGCCAAAAAAATTAGGCTCCCAACACTTTGGTGTGTACGTCCAAGTAGCGCTTGCCATCCACAAATCAGATAAGAAAAGATTGCACGTACAGAAGAAGCACATGATCATACTACAGGGTGTCTCAAAAAAATGTACTCACCCTTTAACCGTTGCTAACATGCTGTCTTCTTTGTGTTGCAGGTGTGAGGTTCGAACCTTTGCGAACATGATTAAATGTGATTAAAGAATCATGTTCGCAAAGGTTCGAACCTCACACCTGCAACACAAAGAAGACAGCATGTTAGTGACGGTTAAAGGATGGATACATTTTTTTGAGACACCCTGTATTATAGAGCTTCCAAACATTCAAATGAAGAACATGGAGGGACGTGAAGTAAAGTGGAATGCAAGTCCCAAAGTTTGCGCGAGACAAGCTAGGGTAAGATGGCAGGGCAAATGGAATACCTGGTCGTCCTTGCGCTTCTCAGCCCAGCGCCATTGTTTGTGCTGACAAACTTCACAACGATTTTCCAACACTTATAGCGTAGAAATTCAATAAGAAAATTCAATAACACCTTCTGTTCGTCATTGATTCACTAATTAGCAGAGAAGCAGCGAATGATTTAGCGAAATAAATAGTCTCTTCGTGGCAAATTACAACACTGAATCATTAACCATTCCTTATATTCACTATTCAAATGTACGGGTAATAGTTCTAGTAGTTCACGGTAGAAGTGGATCGCTCAATCGTACCAGATACAGCACTGTTAGTGTGTATAGGTTGACGACGCCTAGCTATGGCCATCCAGCATGTTATTTATGCCAAAGTAAGAGCCATTTTAATAATACGTATCCCATTGAACATGCACGCACAATTAAACCAAATTTAAATGGTCTTCCAACCCTTAGCAACAGACCTAGTCACGACGTATGCCGTTCTTTTAGATGGCAAATCCCAGGATGACAAGAGATGTTTATGATACATCCCCCACCCCCTCGCTCTGGTCTGCCTCCACATGCTGTAAAGACCGAAGATAAACACAAGACACTTGAGGCACATTGCTTCAATAGAGTTCGTCAGAGATAGCACTCTTCAACACGACGTCGCAACGGACCTAAAACTTTACAATAACAATTGAGTGCATCCTAGGGTGTTTTAGGAACATTTTACGAAGAAAAACACTTGAAAGAAATGTCTCAGAAACTCTTGAGTAAACTATGTGAACCATCATACCTCTAAACGGGTCTTCAATAAGAACCACTTCAACGTTAACAATAAAGGCACACGTATTGTAAATTGCTGTTGACATGAGCATAGTTGCAACTAAACATTTTTTCTCTATAGCTGTCATCAAACAGCAAATGCGTTCGTCGGTTAGAATACCTACCACTTAAGGATTTTATGATAAGGCATTTTTAAAAACCAATGCTGTTACATTTCTTATGTACTAACTTTATTGGAAGTATACGTTTTTGTTTTGTTGTTTGTTTTTAGCGATCATGACGCATTTAAAAGTGATGCCATTGTTCTATTCACTCGGGACACAGGTTGTCTAAGGTTATACTATAGACTCGTCGGATTTTCAGTTGCATATCATTTCGAAATATCATGGAAAGGAGATCGCAGACTACGATACACAAACTCTCTGTGACGTCAGATTTTTTTTTGGCGCACATTCGACTCACGGGGGACAAACCAGTAGTACAATCATCACTGAATATGTTTACGTAGCGACACTGGTGCAGGAATACAAGGGCAAGTTTTTGTGTAAGCTAAGTTATCTGAATGCCGTAAATGCCGGCAGTCCGTCGCCAAATAACTCGTTCCATGCCACCCATGTTTACTGTCCGCAAAAACAAACTGGCTTTTGTGATTCACGTTAACAAATTTGAAGACTAGGATAAAGATGCTGATCAATAAAGGATTGTCTACTGTCAGCTGGCCGTATAAAACACTTGACGTCAGTCTCTGATGATGAATTTCGAATAGATTCTTACTGAAGATAAATAGAAGGTCAGAATGTGGACAAGCGTAATGTTATTCAACATTGTCGTATATCAAATAACAAAATAGACAGCCTATCTTTATTACGACAATGTGCTGTGAAATAATGACGCATTATATCTGATTTGTAAGGAATTATTTGTTTGGTAAGTGCTGTGGATTCACTAAGCAAATAGCCAGTAAATATCTCTCAAAATAGAGAGAAAAACCGTTAGTGTAATTTGTAGGAGCTCGTTTTTACAAATCACCGACAAACATACAGAATCTAGCATACACATAATTTATACAGAAGGGTATAAAATAACATTTTCGATTAAGGATTTACACAATTTAATACTTTCCTACACAATCTGAAAACTTGTGGTTTGCAACGTAGTCAAGGCAATATTCGCAATGCAATTATGAAGCAAAGTTTTATTCATTACTACATGAAACTCATGATGAAGAGCTCACCCTGAATGGGCACGGGGGTGTAACTCAGTGGTAGAGTGTTCGCTTCGCATGCGAAAAGCCCCGGGTTCGATCCCCGGCACCTCCAGGTCTTTTATGACCGCTAGTAAGGAGAGATAAGGAAGTCTCGTTATAGCTGACCAATCAAGTTAGGCACAACTCCCACTGCATAGCCATGTGTTTGAAAGCACATTAACAATGTTCAATTTAATGACTGCCTCACTGAGAGGTTATATTTATCAATACGAGTGCGTATATAGATAGTTGCGATGCTTCCCTCTTGCACAATTTTGCACCATTATAGTTATGAGTTACATTTACGTGAAAGAATAACGAGGTCAAAAACCACTGGCAAGGGAAGAAAAGAGCTCTAGTTCTATGATGGCATTTTTGTCTAGTACTAGCCAGGAAGTTTAACTATTTGGTCGAAGCGTTTGAGTTTGCTTAACTCCTGGTTATACAACAGAATCAAATCTTTCAAATTTTTTCGGGAGAAACTTGCTTTAAACTCCAGAAATAATGCACAATCTCATTCGTTGTTCATACCTCACGTCACAATTTCAGCTTAACAGTACAACTAATTTTGTTAGAATAATTCAATGGTTTTCAACCTGTCCTTTGGAAACGAAACATTTAAATAATTATTCCCTTAAAAAGACTACTCGAAGAAATTGATCGTCGATGTGGTTCCATTGTGGCCGAGTAACGTTTAATATAATCTCAACTTCAGTACCTAAATCTTGCCCTTGTTAAAAGCAAATAGGTGCACCGTCTTCATGCAATTGTATACTTGAGTATGGCATAAATTTTCTCTGCTTTCATGTAATAATGCTTGATGTCATGATTAAACCTATAGAAGTAACTCTTGAAGTGAGAACAACGGCGTTCGTAATTACAAAAGGTCAATCATAAAATGCCACTATAGGATCGAAGTATAGGCAAATAGTTTATTTTGTCCCACGCACCGCTACACAAATGGCATTTTTACTTCTAATTAAAACCGATCACATTGAGTACAAGAGAGAAAGTAAAAGAATTGAGGACAGAAGTTGAAGCTTGCGTGCCCTTCTCATAGAACTGAATGATTTAATCCACGTATGCAAAACAGCTAAGTTTTACTTTTTTTAAAGTCTTACAATAAAGACAGAGTTTGTTTGAAGACCTCATGCCGATTTACTGATTTATTTACTGAAAACGCATAACAGAACACTACCTGACGATCAAAAGAAGTGAAAAACTTATTTAAATATGCTTTTCACACGAATCTTGCTATCTAGGTTCCAGGAAAGAAAACAAAATGTATGAATGCATGCGTCTTCTAGTAATAATTCAAAAATATTAAAGAAATACATATGACTCTCCCTGAGATGTGTGAATACTACACACATGAATAAAAACCTTAACTCGGAAATGAATACAACCGCAATGATAGCGGAGTGAGCCTCACACAATGACGTGCCAAGAACCAGCAAGCAGTTCCTGTCATCCCCAAATAATACGCAGGAACTTCTTGAGTGTCGCACTATACATTTGATCTGCCTCGTCGCAATGAGTACGATATTAGTTGAAATTTTCTCCTGCCCTCGAACGCTCGTTTTCTCAGCACAGAAATGACTACAACTTCAGCGTGCGAATTGAGAACTCGACATTGGGTTTGGAATCTGGTGCACCAGCTCAAACATCACCTGATTCTTAGAACAGGAGCAGAATTTCACATTAAAATTACCTCCACGCAATGTGCAGCGCGCTGAAATGTCTACCGTACTACTCTGAAATTGCTCTCGTTAACTACTGTATGTTCTATTTCTGCTCTCTATGCAGCTCCTTCTTACTGCCACCGTCTAGTCCAGCAAATGTTCAAGACTTTACGGTCATAGTATTTTGAACAATCAAGAAGACAGACTTGAGAAAGAATATTTAAATAATCAAGTATACAGACTTAAAAAAATACAGTTAAATGCACAAGTACACCGAATTAAAAAAGAACATTCAAATGACCAAGGAGGCAGACTTATAAAAGAATATTTGAGCAATGAAGTAGACAGACTTGAGAAAGAACACATTCGTATAGGTCCCACTTTTAAAACAAGTGGGACTTCGTTACTCTTATAAAGTCAGGAACATGAAGGAGATAAAAATCAACAAGCCAGAAACTTGAGTGACCAGCGTTACTGGTTCTGCCACAGGCACTACATGGCTAATGGCTACTCTCCAGGAATGCCAAGTCCACCTGGTAAGCTGACGAGGACAGACACTGACAGCATGACTCGTGTCAGGGAGCTTATGGTAAGAGAGCTGAGCGCTATGTAAGTCCCTCATTGTGCACACTTCCGAAGGGGCACATTGGAAATACCATGCACAACTATTCCTTCATATGTAACAATCTTATTCATATTGAGGAGTAATTTGTGCAAGGAACCCAGCACACTGCTCTGGAGAGAGCACTCAAACTACCTCGTGTAGCAGAGCTCAGTGTAGTAGATTTAGCATACAACACAATGACAGTTTTAGTGCTCTCTATTGTTGCTGTCACTAGAACAAATGATGGTTACAAACACCCTTTCAAAATCCATCCAGTTTTGTGCATAACTTGCTTATCTTTGTACTACCTTAACTGATTGGGCATTAGAGCAGCCAGGAAACAAATGATGTATTATGGTAGATGCTATTTTTTAAATTGCTCGATGCCTGCAGCAACTCAACATTCCCTGTGATATCTTCACCTTCCTACATTAATTCGCTATTCCCTACATTAATTCGCAATTTCCTATATTAACACGTTTGTTGCGATGCGACCCACCGGTGGGTCACTCAGGTTAGATTCTGTAATTTTTTCAAAGCTTTCTAGTGACTGTATATACAAAGTAAAGATTTGCACCAGTTAGGCAATCGCAACAAACGTGTTAATTCGCAATTTCCAATATTAATTCGCAATTTAATATATGACATGGTAGTAATAATATATGCATATGCATAGGTTTTCATATTTCAGGGCGATATATTGTATGCATCCATATCTACGTTAGAGGTGTGAAAATAGAGGAGAGGCTGCTGGCCATAAAACCACCGCTGTGCCAACAAACCATAAATCGAACAACAGCCAAGCGTCTGCACTTGAATAGGTTCGAGGTGTTTAGTTTCGTGGCTAAAGAAAGTGTCACACACAAGCAAATTTATTGTTAGAGACCTTGTGACTCTCAAGAATTACGTAGTCGTGTAACTCTCACGTTGATTGAAGAGTGGGCGGAGTGTATCACAGACGTTTAGAAACCTATTTCAGACCATTGGACAAATAGGGAGATTGGTAAACGGAAAAGATACGTGGGAGGAGCAAAGCCCATATAAAAACGGTAGAAAAGATAGATGCGAGAGGACATGGGAACTAGATCTCTACGACGATGTAGGCTATTTGAACTAAAACGATAGCTAGATCTAGGGGCATAGGTGGGTTTAGAGACACCGTGATAAAGAGGAAATTTAACGGTATTATTGTGTTGTTTAGCGAGTGTTAAACATCGTTGCTATTATCAACAACGAATCTCCAGCGTAAGGACAAGCTCTAATATTGATATTGTTAATGCAATCGAGGTTAAAGACAGGGTAAATCTCGTAATTTGATGTGAGCGTCTATTGATTTAACTAAAATGTTTCATGTGCACACTTAACTATTCAGCTATCAAGTATGTAATTGATCTGCAATGGTGTTCAATAGGACATCATGTACGGTTCATATGCCAAAACGTGGTAGATGTCTCACATTTCCCATCCAGTGATGTTTAGAATAACATGTATTCAATCTTTTGTGTATTATTGTCCTCTCTATTGCCATTGGAAAGAAGTATTGGGAACCTTTCGCCATTTCATGTATTCAGAGGATTAGAGTCCCTCTAGGACGATTACGTATGTTTCTAGCATTTTATTAACTGTGTTATTTACAAGTATTGATTGAAATACAACGGAAGGACAGCATACAGAAAAACCATGTATTGAAACCAAGAAAACGTAAATTGTCAGAGAGAAAAGAACTCATCACTAATATATCAATGTGCAATGAAAAGTAGGTACAAAAGCTTTTCCTTTTTCACATTCATTAATTAATCAATTAATAACAAATAGACATTATATAACCATTTATACGTATCGCCACAATATTACTTCGCAGATTCCTATATTAATTCGCTATTTCCAATAATAATTCGCCATTCCCTATATTATAGGGTGTCTCAAAAAAATGTACTCACCCTTTAACCGTTGCTAACATGCTGTCTTCTTTGTGTTGCAGGTGTGAGGTTCGAACCTTTGCGAACATGATTAAATGTGATTAAAGAATCATGTTCGCAAAGGTTCGAACCTCACACCTGCAACAC
Source organism: Trinorchestia longiramus (assembly GCA_006783055.1). NCBI lineage: Eukaryota > Metazoa > Arthropoda > Malacostraca > Amphipoda > Talitridae > Trinorchestia > Trinorchestia longiramus. The sequence continues at coordinate 31,056 of VCRD01001070.1, read as the reverse complement.
AAAGAAGACAGCATGTTAGCAACGGTTATGGGGTGAGTACATTTTTTTGAGACACCCTGTATTTCACTCTCTATAAAAATATTCTATCCCCTACAATAATTTGAGATTTTCTGGACACAACGTGTAAAACAAACTTTAGATCTGATCACTGTCTGACTTCATCAAATCTCACAACGTGTTGTCGCTCAAGGTCTTCGTTCAAATCTACTCTTGGGGTACAGAAATCTTTGAACTCAAGTTATGTAAGATATAAGAACCGCACAGATGCAGCAGAAACTAAATGCAAAGTCACCTGTAGGTGAAGATGAAGCTATTTTTTCTTCATTTTAAAAGTTTTCAGTCCTAAAATAGTCGATAGTTAATAATATAATAATAATAGTTCAGTCGATTTCAAACGAAACTTCAAGAAGAACTATTTTCAAGCAGAACCCTTTAACAAACTTCGCATACTGCACAATTGCTAAGAAAATAAATATATCAGATCAATATCTTATACTTGAATTAATCTTATTGGACTTACCTTATAAGTTCATTTCGACAGCGAAATATTGAAATACAGTATGAATCACATCCTGGCACTCCTGCTTCCTACACCGACGCCAAGCTGGTTACTGAGTAAGAACAATCTGGAACATGAAACGAATACATAGGGAGCCAGCTTGGGTGAACGCTTTCAAAGAATTATTCAGCGAACGAATCTGTGTAAAATTAGAACTTCAACTATTTATATATTCATATAAAATGACATTTCAATAAAATAAAATCGTTTTCACGTACAATGTTCCTTAAGACTTGCGAATTAGAACTCTTAGATAATGGTTCTAACAGGTTTTGAACTTTATATGCTAGGAAAAGAAATCAAATAAGTGATGATAAACATAATAAAGCAGACGAAATTAATTGAAGTCTTATGCGTTCATGATGTATTTATCCAGGAAGCCTTAAAAACTAAACAGTTTGTGAGTCAGATTCACCATATCCTGCATAGGCTTTACATTCCCTACATTAATTCATTCCGTATAAAACTGTCAATGGATTTCTACTCTACTGCAACTAGTACCTATCTAGCTGTTTCTACAGCGGGAGTTATGATGATTGATTTATTCACAATTGTGAAGTAAGTTACTATCAAGGCAATTCAGAACTCACACGTCATGTTTACTGTTATGTACCTACGGAGAGAGGTCGACATCTGGTATCATAGAAAATACATTTTTCTTTTTTCAACAATCTAGCAGTATAAGTAAACAACAAACACAGGTTATTGTATTTTCCAAATGTCTTAGACTGTAAATAAAATGAATGCTGTTTTTTTTCGAAACTTCAGCACTACATAAGTCACCAGAAGAGCAGAACTTTTAATCTAAATCATTTTTGACTCGTGAGCACTACACATTGTTAGTTTTGCAATCAAATCCTTTCCTAATTTCAATTCTTCAAAATTAAAAATTTGAATGAATTGTTTTTTCACCGTACGCTGGCTTCATGACAATTAGTAATCACGTTCTACTTAATAAATTTGCTGTGTCTAACTCTCATCACTATAGAACTCCAGATAGCTTTACAAAACACCATAATCAAGTTCAAGTTTATTCGTCACAATTTTTCCAAAAAAAGGTTCATTTACCAGAATTTATCCAAAAGCTTAGGTTTCTTTGCATGAATTAGCTCCAAAACTTAGTTATATTTTACAAAATTATTTAGTGAAGCTGTAGTATATATGCCATGTATTTTTTGTACAGCTTCGGTTTATTTGGCAGAACTTTTCAAATTCTTACGTTTATACGCCCGAATTTGTTGCACAAGCTTGTTATTTTGCAAGCACCAATTTCTTCCAATAAGAGCGTGTGAAGTGTGTGAGAGAACACATCACCTTGAAGCTCTAATCTCTTCTGATTATTCGCTTCAGCCTTCAATCATCTACGAGCCACGGTCACTTGGAGGCAGGGCTCTGGAGCAAGCGTCACTTGGAGGCAGGGCTCTGGAGCAAGCGTCACTTGGAGGCAGGGCTCTGGAGCAAGCGTCACTTGGAAGCAGGGCTCTGGAGCAAGCGTCACTTGGAGGCCCAGGAGTCATGCATGCTTTCAACAATTTTACGGCCTGATAATTAATTCGTGTACTTATTTTGTATGAATTGTTCAGACAATACTCCTGCGGTGAGGGAAAGTTAAAAATATCTTAACAAGACACCACAGATAATCAGTGCAGTTGCAACGGAGATCGTTGGAGTAGCAGTTTAAAATTCAGGGAATAACTACGCACTCAGATCTTTAGTTACAGCTGAACATCTCGTGTCCAGTATTTTGCATCGTCACTTCACGCACCACTCCCCGTAGTAACGGCTGTTCTGAAACGCTAATGGAAGAAGTAGGAATTCTAATAAAAATACGGAGACATGAAACTGCTGATCACTTTTAGCAGAATAAGCAGTTTCTTGAAATATGCTATTACGATTTTCAGACGTACTTTCTTCACTAATGTATTTACTTATTTTTCCAAAATATAATAATTCTTAAAGTATAATAATATAAAGTCGGTAAAACGCATTTCAGACATTAGCGGATAATTAATTTGTATAAAACATTGTCACAGTTTATGAACAGCTAAACTACCTAATCCACTTCACCAGTGGATGGAAGCATATTAGCGAGTCGATAAATGGAAGAATGAAGTGAATGGATGGAGTATTGAAGACAATAGTGCAAGAGGTCGGTCCCACGGAACACCGGCCTTCTCTTCGTTGCAGAAAAGAGAAGTACAGGGTGTTCATAAAGTCTCCTTACCCCGTCAAAAATTTATTACATATGCAATTGATAAAATATTTTATTTAGATTTGTTTTATTGTATTCAGTGTTTATTAAAGTTTTTAATCGCATTTTGCATTCGTGTGTTTCAGGGATTATGTTCGTGAAAGAGGTGCTGTTGAAACTTCATGAGAGACTTCTATAAGACTTTATGGACACCCTATATAATAAGAAAGATTAACCAGTTTGTTGTTCCATCAATATACACATAGTGTACATACCTCCTGTGGTTAAGAAAAATCAGAAAAATGTTTATCCCCCAAAACAACCAAAAAACACCTAAGAAACAAGGCCACGACATTTAAAATCCACCTACCCGGTTTAAATGTGTCCCGTAGGCTCTTTACCTCTTCCCTGGTTAACGTGAAAAACCAGTGGTAGTAAAAAAAAATTCACGTTAATTGACGTAAAAAACAACGGACAGGTTAAGTCTATTTGTCTACAAACTGGAAGCCACAACAGCTTCCTGCAACAAGCGTTACTGATTCTGAGGTGAGAAGCTAGAACCATGACAGATGAGCCATAATTCCTCAAGGTACACTGACTAGGACAGGCACATGCTGTATACCTCCCGAGTGCAGTTCAGGTGTCCTACTCATCCAGCGAGAAGTTCTCGTGGGACGCTAACAGACATTCGCCTACAACACACCTGCTGTCACTCAGTCTACCTAGATACAGGGTGTCCATAAAGTCTCTTATAAAAATCCCTCATAAAGTCTAAACAGCACCTCTTCCTTAAAAAAATGATCCATGAAACACACAAATGCAAAATTTAATTAAAAACTTGAATAAATACTGAGTACAATAGAACAAATCTGAATAAAATATCTTATTAATTGCATTTGTAATAAATTTTTGAAATAGTAAAGGAACTTTATGGACACCCTGTATATTCACCAAAATCCTATGCCCTTTGTTGTTGCATCCAATGCTTAACGAGCTTTTGAAAGCATTTGAGCTAATAATTTAGGATCAAACATTAATACTTGATATAAATACAATGTAATTTAACGGTCTTTCAATCACAAATTCTGCAACTTTCTTCACAACATCCACTAGCAGCTTCCTCATGCAGGCTGAACTTCTCCAGACCTTGAAAGGTTGAACCAAGGCAGCGTTTGGCTGAGTATTCAGCCGCAATTCACAAAACAACTAAAATTAAATTATCGGCACATTCATCATGGTTTCTGTCATAAGATAATGTTAAGAAAAAGGCAATGCCTTCAATAAACTCTACAGAGGTGTTAACACAGGCCACATATAGCGCAGAACAGTGCGTCGTTGCGTCTCTGCAGAAATGCGCACTGTGTAAACCTGTTCTTTCGACTATCACCGAGAGAAGAAATAAATGTGTGCCAAGGACTACTATGAACAGGACGTGCACGGCCATATGGTGGACTACGCTAGCGGAGGCCATTGCATTCTTAGTAACATAACATTTTCTATTGGAGAAATTGATCAAAAATAACTTCTTTCAAGCAATAGAAGGGATAATAAGGGTTTAAAGTGAATCTTAAATCGTTTAAAGCACTGCAGTGCTTTGAAATGCCAATTTTAGCCGGACTTAACACGTATTATTGTATGAGCTTGGTGGCCACTTTATCGAAAGCCGAGTTGCTGCAGTTTTAGACTTTACAAAATGGATTGTAGTTAAACCTTTTCCAACGCAAACAACCAAACATACAAACATTCACGCAAATAAACAAACAGACATAGAAGCAGAAACCTACTAAACTGCAGCGATTAGTCAGCCAACCGGGCCTTCTTTACAGAGGTCTAAAGAAGGACTGCATTCTTCTGAATTCAGGCGAATCTGTACTTCATCTACTAAGAGAAACACATTCTTCTGCTGCAGTGTCTGGACTTTGTCAAATGTTTCCCTCAGCACCTGGTCCTTGTCAATAGATGAAGTAATACACTGCAGCTTGCGTTTGCCTGGCAGCACCAAAAAGTCTCTGAGCTGTTAAATATTACACTTTGGGTATGATTGAAGAGCTAAACAAAAATCCTTCATGGAGAACTGCTTCTGCGATAAAAGTTCCAACTGACGTGTCAAAAATACCAACTTTTTCTCCTTCTCGGTGTCGACACAGGCTGATGTGTGAGCTTGAAGAAGAGTGACATTTTGGATCGTTTTGTCAAACGAGATGTCATAGTTCATTGCCAAGCGCACAGTTTCGTCGAACTGAGTATATAATCTCGAACCATTGTTGGGTTGAAGTGTCTTAAACAGTGGTACACTAATGCTGTTCTTGAACGCACTGAGCGCTGGTGAGGAACACAAAGTGGGCTTGTTTTCGACAATCACTGACAGGCTGCACTCACTGAAGTTGTCAGTCATGAACAAACACACAAGCCTTTCTTTCGATCTTGAAATAATCAAGTTCTTGTACTGCTTCTGCAGGTTACGGTGAGGTTTGAAAGCATCAAATGAAGTCATCTTATCCTTCTGAAGAAAATACCTTAGTTGTTGGTCTTCCACTTTCGCCGGGCGAGGTGCAGGTTTTGAAGATGGCAGACATGAAGCAGGCACATTGAAGATACTGCGAGGGATTCTAGGTCGTATGGAACCCCACCATGCAATTTGATCAAAGGTGGGTCAGCACCCCAATGTATCTCACAAAGGAAAAACTTGTCTGGATCAACAACAAAGTTTTCACGAGGTGGAAGAACATCAAGCCACTTCTGTCTCTCAGACTGCTCTTTTGGCAGGCGAAACACGCGGGGCCTTTTCTCCTTATTGTAATTACCTCGACAGTTCACAACCCCACACTTGTTCGGCATTTTTAATACATATAATTAGCAATAAACTTTGTAAACAAACAGTATTCACTTAGAAATGCAGCAATGTGCCTCCAAACAAACAACAATGTCCGATTCAAACCGAGCGACAGACTACGACAATGTTCACACAGTGACAGTTGGTGACTAACTGAAATCGGTGAACTGGCCTGTGCTAACGTATTTCACTATATGACCGTGCACGTCCTATTTACAGTAGTCCTTGATGTATGTATATTATTTGGAAGACTTAGGCAGGCCAAATACCTGCAGACTGGGATGTTGGAACACAGTAAGTTGAAGTTGCCAGCACGATTTCAGAGAACCATTACCAAAGTGCTATGACAAAATAAGGAAGGAATACAGAATTTGAGCTAAAAGGGCCAGAAAGGCAAAATACAAAGCTGTTTCTCTCAATGATGTCCAGCCCATCCACACGCACTGCTGTAGTGAAGCTCATGCACAAAGCCGTAAGATATTACTACAACACTAAAAACACTACATCATTCCACATTTTCCTTGTATCCAGAAGAGGAGTTACTATACGAGGAGAATGTGCAGAAATAGAGAGCATCTGCTGCACAGGACGTCAGGTTAGAAATGATACTTTGATAATTGTTCACATATATTAACTGGTATTTGGTAACTGCTAATTTTTTTATACATGGAAATTTCATAAAAGATAATTTCTATAAGTAAAATTAGGCGATAAAGTAATACTCAAAATTTAATGAATTATAAAATTAACAATGGCCATGTTTGAGATCGCAAATGTAGACACAAAAATATACACAACTGGGATTCAAGAAGCTCAAATCAGACGCTTCAGAGAAACGCGGCCGTTCTGGTCTCTCATCAAGCGTCTAAACTTGCTTCATCTTTGAGCTCCTTGATGTGTAGTCCATCCTTGACTCTCATGACGGACAGGCTGCCGATATTGAGGTGATGCAGCGGGGATTGGTGGATGCTGTGCATAGACTCGTCCAAGTCATCCGATATGTCCTGGCCGTCCATTTCATCTTTGATGCTTGACGACGGCAGTGAGAGGGATGCCGGAAATGAAGAGGTGGGTTGGGATAAGAGCTTGTATGGAGGCGGCGACGGGCTGCTTGAAGGAGACGGGTCTTGTAAATTATGATGAGAAAGAGTATCACCTACGCCAATCTCTAGAATGCCGTCGCCATCATCGCTGGAAGGCTCTCCCGCTATGACGATAACTCCTTCTGAAGTATCGTCTTCCAAGGAAGGTGCAGTCGACAAGTCATCAGTTGCATGCTCGACGTCGCACTCAGAGAGTGACAGTGATGGGCACGACATGGGAGTCGGGCATGGTGATCGTAGCTCAGTTGTCACCCGGCAACCAACAAGGTCGGAGGCCTCTAAACGACAGGTCTGAGGTTCCCCAGACATTAAAGGAGATTGCAGAACCGAGGTCACCGATTGTTCGTTCCTGATTATTGAAGGAACACAGGCGGCTAGTGATGATGCAACGAGTGATGTATTGATTGTATTAGATTGTTGAACAACAGACGTTGCTAAAACAGGATGATGTAGCGTGCCTCCAGAGAATGTTATGGTGTCAGTCGTCATTGTGATGGGCGTCAAATTGATGCCCTGGGAAACATGTCTCCGGCCGCTCATAAGAAGACCGTTGGTGTTCTTCCCTGCCTGTAATGTAACGAGCGTCATGTGAGAGTTCATACTCACAACAATCACTAGAAGTTATGCGATACCGAGGGTGTGTGTCAGAGTAGTTATGTCCAAACTCTACAATACACCATCTCCATTACGTGACAAAACTGACAACACAATGCACACACGCGTGGTATTCACAGCTTCTCCATGAGTAATTTTCAAATTACATGACCATCGGAAATTGCAATTCAGCTCATCAGGAATAAATATTTACCGCTCATATAGTTCTGGAAATATTTTTTATAATCTGTACCACAAAAGCACATGAAGTCCACTATACAGGGTGTCCATAAAGTCTCTTTACCATTTCAAAAATTTATTACAATGCAATTGATAAGATATTTTATTTAGATTTGTTCCATTGTATTCAGTGTATATTACAGTTTTTAATCACATTTTGCATCTGTGTTTCAGGGATCCTGTTTGTGAAAGAGGTGTGTTGAGACTATGAGAGATTTTTATAAGAGACTTTATGGACACCTTGTATAATATTGCACAGTTTGTTGCTTGCTTAGTCCGTCTCTCTGTAACGCTATTACAAATTTGGATAGGAGGATATTCGGTAGGGTATACATGTACTAGTTGGCCCACACGTGAAAATTCAAGTGTTTTTTACTGAAGTTTTCCATTGGTCTGCCAGTGGACGCGAGCTTTGCGAAGGAGTTCCCACATTGAAGGCTGTACCTTCGGTATCCACAATACAAAGCTAACAATACATGTATACTCTACCGAATTTAATCCTATCTAAATCCTCAAGAGTGTGACAGAGAGACAGACGCTGCAAGAAAGTAAGCAAAAACTGTGTATTATTATCTAGTCAGCATTGGTTCCCAACCTGGGGGTAAATTACCCCCTGGGGGTAATTTAGCAATTTTCTAGGGGGTAATGGAGGGGTGTCAGAAAAATATTAAGAATTCTGAAAATCAAGAAAGCAAGTGTTGACAAAACACTTGCAAAATGTTGACAAAATTTTGTGAAAGGGGTAACATGCTTAATGTGGCATGCTAAATTGGGTAACAAGCTGAAAAAGGTTGGGAACCACTGATCTAGTGGAATCGTAGTCATCGTATTGTGGATACCAAAGGCCAATCCTTTAATGTGGAAACTCCTTCGCAAAGCCCGCGTCCACTGGCAGACTAATCGAAAAATTCAGTAAAAAACACGTGAATTTTCACGCGAGTCTACTAGTTTCATCATAAACACCAAAAACTTGAAACATCAGCCAAGAAAATGCTCCATTTTTAGTTGGTTGCAAACTCAACAGATACAAATATTTTCATAAATATATACAGAACTTCCATTCTGTATCATATCTACCGATAACATGGCCGTGTCAGAGAAGAACGCTAATAACAAAAATGGCGTATTTTATGATTCGGCGTCGTTGGTATCTAATAGCCAGTGCATCCCTACCTTTCTCTTGATCTGTGTGTGTCCGTCCCATTTCTTCTTATCTATTACTGAAGAAAAATTATTGAACTGAAATCAGAACGGGTATACATGTATTATAAGCATTGTATTGTGGATACCAAAGGCACCGGATTTTTATTAAATAAGCCATTTTCCCCCTAATTAATCTTCTTCTCCTACACGGTTATGTTATGGGTAGATAAGATACAGAATGGAAGCTCTGCATATATTCATGGAAAATAATCAGTTTCTGATAGTACCACGGGCAAAACTGAAAAATGTATTTTATTTCATAGATCCGTAATTCTATTGCTGTTAAACCGTGGAATTTCAAAGAGTACTATCTAGGCCATGTTATCGGTAAATAAGATACAGAATGAGAGTCCTGTGTATATTAATGAAAAATATTTATTTAAAACACAATAATTCGTCGTTAATCTTTAATACATTTGTCTTTATAATAATTTCAAATTAGTCTAATCTATACCGTGGAATTTGTAAGGGAACTATCTGGTATAAGTTTAATACACAGTGTATCTCCATCTCTCTCTCTTTATCCGTGTGTGTCCATCCCGTTTCTTTCAATCTATTACTGAAGAGAAATTATTGAACTGAAATCCGACCGGGTATACATGTATTATAAGCATTGTATTGTGGATACCAACGGCGCCGGATTACTATACAACATGCCATTTTTTCTCGTTATTTGCCATCTTCTCCTACGTAGCCATGTTATCAGTAGGTAAGATACAGAATAGAAGATCTGTAAATATTCATGAAAAATATTCATTTAAAACACAATAATTCGTCGTAAATCTTCAAGACATTCGTCGTTATAATAATTTCAAATTAGTTAAATCTAAACCTTGGGAGTTCCACGAGAACTATCTAGTTTATATATATTTATGATAGTAGTAACATTTTTAAAAAAGAAATTGAACTGTTAATAAAGTATTGAAAACAACACAACATATTGGGTAAAAAGGAAGCAAGGACGGTAGTAGGGCCGCGTTACTGGAAAGGCAATAAAATTTGGAGAGTTATTTTTGTTCAACCATAATCTCGAGCTGGTATTTTTTTAGCCGTATCATACATACAGACAGACTAATCAACTATTTCAAGTTCAGAGAAACCTTGAACGAGCAAAATTTTAGTCAATAAGGAACCAGATAAGTATAAAGTATAGCTAGCTTTGTCAGACTTTTTACTAATCACTTAAAATGATGAAACTCTGACACTGTTTAGGCATACATCAACAGCACATATGTTAAACATTGTACGACGTGCTAAAAGCTATAAAATCTGATACATTTCAGAAAGTAGAGAGGAACGGTAGTCCAACTGAAGAGGAAAAGTAAAAGCTGTTTAAGAAAATTTAATTTAAGATTGAAACGAAAAAAATACGAGTATTAAGTAGAAAGGAAGAAAACTCGAATTAACATTTGTTTTTGAATGAACTGCGACATTTTCACTGGTCCATTCATATTGCGGAGCTCAGCAGAAAGATGTAACGCATTTAAGAAGAAGACCAAACTCACAACAGCAGCCGACAAAATGCCCTCCTCAGCAAGCACAATCTCGTGGGAGTCTGGGAGTGCGTCAAGGCTCTCAGAACCAGGGTGTAGGATGCGCAGCTCGCACGGGCTCTCACTCATCACCTGGAAATCGTCACACTCGCCAATTATCTATTTCCTTTATTTAGTATTGCAAGTAGCAGGTCTCACACAGATCAAATAGGCAATCTTAATACTTTATTCAATAGCTCCGTAAAGAATATGTGCACTTCTCCGATCCAACACATTTCCTGCCATGCGAAGTTCATATGTAAATCACATTGATTGTTTCAAGGTTAATTTTTGAAACCTGTGTTTTGCTGTGTTTAACTTAAGCTTGAGTGGGTGTCCAATTAGTTTATGAAGGTCAAAAGACAATCATTACGAAGTCTGCAGCAGTGCATATAAATATCAAACACAGGAATTCTCAACTAAAAACAGTAGAATTCCTCATATCCGGACAGCTACGCCGTCCGGATATGAGGAAGTCCGGAAGTAATGTGGTGATTCGATATATGGTTAATTGAGAGACTGAGTTTTAAATATCGTCCATTTTTAAGAATTGCTAGAAAGGTTAGCAACATAGAGATGACAAATGTAACAGTAAAAAATTAAAACACGTTTTTCACAAGTCCAATAAATAATAATGGATAAAACTTAAACTGCAAAATTGTAAATATTAATAGTACATGCAGTAAATCATAAGAATGAGTGCATTTTGAATTTCATTAGACATACTTAAACATATAGCAAGTTTATAATGAAGTTCTATTCTTTAGTTTCATAGGCATTCATAGCATCTTTCACTGTTTCCCTTACTGCAGCTGCTTTCATTTTTTTTAATTGCCAAGCACCTTTGAAGTGATCTGGCATGAATACATTCACTCTTGCTAAAAATTGTTTTTTCCATGAAGTTCACAACTTGCGACATTGATTTTTGTATAGATTCCCACGTTATTGATTCATCATCGTCTTGTTACGAAAAAGTAGAGCTGTCAGAATATTCTTCGTCAGAGTGTGGAACAGCATTTTTTTTCTCTGTGGAAGGAGAAGTTGAAATATCTTAATCTATCCATTCTGTACGATCATCAGAAGGGTTTGAAGCTGATCGCCCCCAGGAATTAGTTTAAGTGTTTCATTCAACATTAAAGCTTCTTCTACAGGCAAAGATTTCGATCACTATCAGTTTCACTTCTATCCCTATCTTCCCCATATAAATTCTTCCATGCCCTTGAAAGGGTTCTTTGTTTCACAGTGTTCCATGATTCACTCAATAGGAAAACAGCATCCTCGATGTTAAAACTCGTCTGAAAATCTATAGGTTCAACGTTTTCCTCAAACGTTCTCAGCATGAAGTTATTTAAAATAAATAAATAAAAAAAGAATTTTTTTGAAATGAAACGTTTACAATCAAGAAAAGCATTCATATAAACCACAAGAGCATAAGAGGAAAACGTGTCCGGTAATTAGATTGTACGGATATCATGGGTCCGAAATTATGCTGTCCGGGAAAATAGCTGTCTGGAAATGAGAACTTTTACTGTAGTCGAACGAGTTTAAACTTTTTGTTTTAATGCCTGATAAGACAACAGAGCACACAGGAAACCCTCCTGGCGGGCTCCGGGGCTCAGGTGCCCCTCTCTCCACTGCTGCCATTATTTCGGCCTGGCGGCGTCACCAACAGGAGTGGCGCCGCAACCACCTGCTCTACCACCCTGACACATCCATCATCGAATCTCCTGTTGAGGAGCAGGGTCTACCCAAACCCTGGCTCACATCCCTCTGCCTTTCCCTGCTCTGTGTGCTCCGGCCGGGTCACTGAGAGGGAAGTCACATTTCTGTGTACCTCTTGTCATCTCTGAGTCCACCGGCGCCGCTCTCGCCTCGCTTCGGTTGCTGGCTATACACTTTCCTGGTCTTGCCCGTCCTGCTCTGGTCTACCCCAGGCCTCTGCCTCGCGAGGAGCCAGAGACACATCACCCAACCCAATCCCTAGTCCACCTCCCACCCCTCTCCTCGGTCACCTCCTTACCACCCACATCACCAATCCCCCTACTCTAGACTCTTCCCCCTACTCCAATATAACTGCAACGGTCTCCAGCATTGCTCTTCTGAACTAACCCATTTCATGATCACTCACTCTGTTCTCATAGCCGCTATCCATGAACCAAAACTCTCCCTCTCCTTGAAACCTCACCCTTTTCCCTCCTATTCCTTCGCCCGTCGCGACAGACCGCCGGGCAGGCGGGCTGGCGGCGGCGGCCTGGCTTTTCTCATTCAAAACTCCATCCCTTAGTCCTTTCTCCCGTCCGATCATCTCTTCCCAGGTGATAACACAATAGAACACCTAGCAATCACTATCACATTAGATAATAGCCCCTACAGACTCTACATTTACATACCCCCTCCAACCTCCTGCCCTCCTGTTTACTCCCCCGGCATTTCCCACCTCCTTGACCATCAAACAGACCTGAATATAATCAAAATGGGCGATTTCAACGCTCATACCCAAGTCTGATTCTCATTAACAAACGACAACAGGGCTGCAGCGAGGGGCATCAGCATAATCAGTGCCATTGTCTCCAGCCCCCTCATCCTCTCAAATCAAGATCCCCACCCGCCTCCCTTCCAACGGAAATCCTTCCACCCCGATCTCACCATCGTCAGCCCCCATCTAGCCCTGGAAACCTCCTGAACACTCCTGACACGCCTGATCTCTGACCATCTCCCCATAGCAATTTCCTTCCCCACTACTCCCCGCAGGACTTTCACCAACTTCGACAAAGCAAACTGGGAAGCTTTTACCCTTCACACTGAAGAGATCAGCCGTAATGCTCCACTACCCTCCTCTTACACACAAGGTCTCACCCTCCAAACTACTGCCAATCGTTTCACCCCAGGGGCTGCAGGAAAGATTTCATCCCGAATCTTCCCCCCTCTGCTATCCCCCTCATCAACCAATGAGACCTACTTCGCTTCACCAATCCCAATGACCCTTCTCTCCCCGACCTCAACAACAACATCACCTCTGCCACCTCAACTCACTCCCGCCAGACCTGGATTGACAAAGTCCAGTCCCATAGCTGACAACAAAACCCCTCCCAATTTTGGTCCCTCTCTGGCAAGTCCAACAATCAACCCCCCAACCAACTCATCACTTTCGGCAACTGAGTCACCACCGCTAACCCCATTATATCTCAATCCTTCTGCCGCCAATTCACAATTGTCCCTCACTTCCGACGTAACAAATCATCCCGCAAGATCTTTAGATCTATCCACAAATTTCACCCCTTGGACTAATCCTTCCCTCCTTTCACTGCCGACAAAACGAGGGAGGCCATCAAAAAGTCCGGCACTTCCACCGCAGCCGGTCCTGACAACCTCACCATACTCTACACATCCGCCACCTCGGCCCCTCAGGCATAACCTATCTCACCAACACCTTCAAACTCTCCCTCTCCCACGTCACTATCCCTTCCATTTGGAAAACAGCTATCGTCATCACCATCCCCAAACCTGCCAAGCCACCCTCACTCAGCTCTTCCTGCCGCCCCATCTCACTCCTCTGTCCCGTCGTCAAAGTGCTGGAACGTTTGCTCTTATCGCACCTGACGGCAACCATCCCTCTCTCTGATTCCCAACACGGCTTCCGTCCCCTTCACTGCACCATCTCCTATAGCTGTTGGTTTCAACCAGCACCGTCCTCCCCTGCGTACAACTATCATGGCCATAGACTTCTCCAAAGCTTTTGACACCGTCCCCCACCCTCAACTCATCTCCCAAATCTCCTCTCTCCCTCTCAACCATCACATAGTCCGCTGGCTGGTATGCTACCTCACAGGCAGATCAGCCAAATTCTCCCACCACCACCACCACCACCTCTCCTCTTTCAGACCCATCCTAGCGGGCGTCCCCAGGGTTCTGTAATATCCCCAGCATTCTTCAACCTATTTGTATCCGACTACCCTCCCACTGCACCTCTCATCACTTCATACGCTGACCACTTCACAAAACTAGCAACAACAATCAAAATCCCTGATGCCTCCGCCATCCTCACCGCCCATCTCTCTGACGTCGCCACATGGGCCCAGCAAAAGGGCCTCAGAGTATCAATAGCCAAATCTCAATCCTCCCTCTTCACTTGTGACACCCACCAGTCCAGCACCAACCTTCATGTCACCTGGGACGGGACCGACCGAACACATTGTCGGTCCCCCAAAATCCCGGGAATTACCTTTGACCCCCACTTCACCTTTACCTCTCACATAAACACAATCTGTGAGAGGGCCCGGCATAGGTTAAACATCCTGAAAGCCCTTGCAGGTTCCTCCTGAGGCCAGCAAAAGGAAACCATCACTCTCACATACAAGGTCCTCATCAACTCAATAGTCACCTATGCAGCTCTCATCTGGTTCCCCAACGCTTCCCCCTCATCTATAGCAAAACTCCAAACAATCCAGAACGCCGTCCTTAGAATAGCTTCCGGATCCCACAAAATGGCGTCCACCTCGCACCTTCACATGGAGACGGAGGTCCTTCCTGTAGCCGACCACCTCTCCCTCCTCTCCTCCCAGTACTTCCTCAGCTCCCTTCGCCCACACCACCCCAACTACCTCACAAAAACCCAACCCTCAGGCCCTCGTAGCATGAAACATACCCTCCAATCCAGCTTCCTACCCTCCATAGCTCAGCTTCTATCTCCAAATGGAAACTGCCTTCTCTCCACCTATAGGCAATCCCTAAACTCCCTGCACTCCTCAGCAGTTCAGCACGCCATCTCTGCAGCGGGCCCCAACAAGGTCCTCCTACTGTACTCCCAGATCCACCCGCACTCTCCTCTCCCAACTCCAATTGGGCCACAGCAGAGCCCTCAACTCGTACCAGGCCCGAATAGGAGCAGCGCAGGACCCCGTATGTCCTGCCTGCGGCGCCGCGGACCAGACCACCAGCTACTTCTTCAGCTGCCCCAACACTCCCACCCACCTTACCCCTCTGGACCTCTGGCTGGACCCGGTGTCCACGGCAACCTTCCTCTCCAGTGTCCCTTCACTCTCAATCTACTTCCCTCCTCCCATCCGCCCCCACTCGATCCTCCCCCGCACCCCCTAGTCCCCTCCGGATCACCCGATAGNTGCGGCGCCGCGGACCAGACCACCAGCTACTTCTTCAGCTGCCCCAACCCTCCCACCCACCTTACCCCTCTGGACCTCTGGCTGGACCCGGTGTCCACGGCAACCTTCCTCTCCAGTGTCCCTTCACTCTCAATCTACTTCCCTCCTCCCATCCGCCCCCACTCGATCCTCCCCCGCACCCCCTAGTCCCCTCCGGATCACCCGATAGGCAAACAACAACTCAGACAGGAAGTAGCCAAAATCCCACTCGACCTTTCTTCACTACAAAAAAAGGTAATAGGGCTTATGTAACGACTCCCTGAACTGAATCTAGAGGATGGCGCATAAGCAACACCCCTCTTAGAAAATTATTAAAAAAACTATGAAAGGTTAAGAGATCGGAATAATTGTAAACGATAGAGTTCTTAAAGTTTAACTAATACTTAAGTTGAAATTAATTAATTAATTTAGTATTAATTAATACAGGGTGACACAAATATAGGAACTTTTAAACAATCCATTAAAACCATGAGTGATGGAAGAAAACTATTTCATTCATATTAATTAAAACCTTAAAACATGCCATTTAAGAAAGAGTGATGAAATTTTCATTATTTAAAAATTACGTCCCGTACATGGCATTCTCCTGTACAAATGCATTCTTGAAATCTGCTCTTGAGATTCCTCATTCCCCACTGGGGATCACAGTCACTGTCACTACGAATCGTTAAGTGGAGATGTTACAGTCCTTCATTACACCTGAATTGAAGAACTTTCCCCACGTTCAAGAAACCTGGTTTCAACAGGATGGAGCGATATATCACACTGCACGGCAATCATTAGAGGCTGTACGAGAATTGTTCGGTAACCGTGTGATCTCAAGATTCGGTAACGTTCCCTGGCGCCCTAGATCGCCAGATTTGTCCGTGTGTGATTTTTTCTTGTGGGGCAATGTCAAGAGTAACATCTACACAACACGACCAAGAACTCTGGATGAGTTAAAACAGAGAATTCAGATTGAAATGCACAGTATCCTAGCTGAGATATTGCAGTGGTCAATGAGGAATCTCATGAGCAGATTTCAAGAATGGATTCGCACATGAGGAAGCCATCTACGGGACTTAATTTTTAAATAACGAAAATTCCATCACTGTTTCTTCAATGACATGTTTTAAGGTTTCAATTACTATGAATGAAATATTTTTCTTCCATCACTATTGGTTTTATAGGATTGTTAAAAAGTTCCCGTTTTTTTTTGTCCCCTTGTACCTATTTATTTATTAAATCAATTATTAATTTTCTAAAAAGGAGTGTTACTCATGCGGCACTCTTTACAACAGATGAGCGTCAAACTCTTAACTGTACGCGTCTGCCACACACGCCGGAGAGCATTGACAGTATGATAAGGCGTTCCTTCAGGTCAGCGAATTCAATCTGGGTGGCGAATTAATTAATTCCCAGTAGTCACACTTCACACAAGAAACAAAGCATATTTCTCTTTTCCATTTTCGGTATATTTTAAAGAAGACATTTCTCTTATTTCAGTATTGATGATGGGACCTTTGTATTGAGAAACGTTTGGTGCTTAATGCTTTTCTTTTGAAGTTTTTTTATATCACGCGTGAGGCTCTGTACCAGTCGACCTAATGGCCTTCATTGTATAATTCAATCCTAGTCATCAGTGTAATAAAAGTGTAAAAATCAGCATTCCTGGGATTCAAAGTCGTGAGTCCGATACACCAAGATAGAATTACATATTTTAGAAAGGAAATGCGTCATCAATGCTTAGTGTAATAAGTCAGGTTAAACTTCGATTTTTTGATTAGCTTCCTATACAAAAAGTGACTTCGAAACAAAAAGGCTTTCCAGATGTTACTGAATTCAGTTCAAAAAGAAAAAGAATAATTACCTTGACGCAACTCAGATCCAAATTTGAAGGATGTAGTTGTTCGAAATCAAATCCAATTTCATCGGAGAGCGAAGGTTCCTTGGAGCGAACAGGAGCATGACACACCTGCAACAATACACAACTGTAACTCACTATGTTAAGTGCTCGCACAGCAGGGCAAGTAAGATCTAATAATAGTGAACTAAGCATTTATTTCTACAGTGTCGTTGATGTAAATGACTTTTTGGACAGCTACGTGTTGTCTCGTGAATGAACTGCTCATTTGTCTAACATATAAAAGTACGACCAACAAACGACAGTTGAAATAATGAGTAAAGCTTGAAAAAATTGGGTAGTCGGAACATTGCCGAATGTTGTGAGGTGCTTTTTGGTGAACAGATGTAGATCAGTCAAAACTGGAAATAAAACAATTGACCAGTGTTCAGAGCAGGTGGACTTGAGACGACCATTAGACTAGCACGGCTACATCATACTGCCGTGACGGTTCTATCTCCATTACGATGGCGGAGTGAGAGAGATGAGCCTCAAGTTCATGATGGTCTTGGACTCATGTAAGTGAACAGAATAAGTAACTTCTTCCTGGCAGAGCACTGAAGAAGAGATGTCAGCGACTGACTAAAGAAGTATGTCCCAAAAGAACATATCAAGAATTGAGGTAGAAGGAAGTGATGAGGCGTGTAGGGATACAAGGTCCGAGGAATGAAAGTGAGCTTAAGTGATGAGAGAAAGAAAGAATTGAGATATTTTCAGAACGTTGTTTCGAACATCGCTGCAAATGTTGGCCGTATTGTTGGTCAGGAGTACAAGGTGTGATGAGCTTTGGAAGGAGTGTTGAAGTACTATGGACTAGAGATGAGTATAAAGAATTAGTCTAAGATTATGTTAGTGTCTTGGACACCCAAATAGGAGAGTGCATGTTAAAAAATTGTTGAAGTGGCCTTAGCTTTCTCTATTGACAGGTCAGGATAGGAGGAAGTGGAACCTCTACTAGGACAGAGTAATAGTAAACCATCTTGAGTGTGAGGGCTCTGCTGCTTATATCACCAGCCTGGACTCTCATTCAAAAAGCTAAGACCTAGTGTACCCTATGGACACTGCTAACTTGATTTGTGTGAATGAACCTGACCTTTGGGGTTAAGATATAGAAATTATCTTCTTCGCAAAAAAGTAAATTAAGCCCCTACTGCATAAACAATTTGGTATATTTAAGAAAACAAATACCAACCTTAATGATTTTGTTGGATTGCTGTGAGACGAGAGGCAGGCTTTTCATCTTACGCTTCCAGGCGGAGCGGCACTTGGAGTCCATGTTCTGGCAGATGCGGCTCCACTCTTTGGTCGTGATGGCGAACTTGTACTGCAGGTGGCAGCGGATGCCGTACACCATCATAGGGTCCAGCTGCTTCTTGTTGTTGCGACCTGAAGCAGTAACGCCGAGGGAATCCAAACACTATAAAGTTTAAAGTCAAAGTAAGTCTACAACACTAGAAAGTAAGCATTAACAAAATATTTATCTTCATGAAGCGAAGCACTAGTTTTTCGATGTCTTACAAGCTGTAAGACAAACGACTATTGTCATCGAAGTTGAGGACCAATTCTTATAAGATTCACTTTTTATTGCTTGCCTTTTAAATATAGAACGGTACATAATAATTCGCTTCATTGTTATCCCAATTAAATATCAGGCAATCATCACACAGCTGTCGGTAAAACTACGCTTCTTACAGTAGTTTAGGTAACGTGTTCAACATCATCGTGCATGAGGCACCGGGGGTGCCAGGTTGGAAAGGTCTAAAACCAATGAAAATCACTCACGTCTAAAATAGCAGAGCATTACGAACTGACTGACTAACTAGAGCAGGGGGTCGGAATGGTACTTCATACCGTGGCGCGGAGAAAAGTAGCATAACTCTTAACTTGAACTCATCGCAGATTCTTGCAAGCAGGGCCTTGTGCCCCTCCTTCAGTCAGCTCAGAATATCTCAAAATAACGACACATTCTTGAGGAACACCTCCTAGGACGGCCACCACCACAGGCAAGACCCTCGCAAGGTTAATCTCCTAGGCGCTCAAATAATGAAACAGGTTTATAAATCGAACGAGTTTATAATATATATTCAAAATAAATTATAAACTCAAATGAATGCCAAAGTCGTTTTCAGATTCATTATTATAAAAAAGCGCGTAGCCATTCGTTAAAAATTGCCTAGGAGCGAGAATATTCAGGCTATTCTACATTGAATTAATGATCCCACAATGAAATATCGTAGGAACGTAACCTCTAGAAACGAGACAAAATCGCTTTACATTTTTAACCTCCTAGTTTCAAGTTATTATTGGACATGAATAAACTTTTTTCAGAGGATGCAAGACGGCAAGATACTGAGCCGAAAAATACAAACAATACAAGCAGCAGATTTTCAAAAATAACAAAGAATTGAAAGATGCAGTTGAAGGAAACACTGACTTCGTCCTGAGATGTTAGATGACGCCAGCTCGTCGCGACTGAAGAGATAATCCAGGAGTGTGAGTGCCATCTTCTCAGCCGTCATACACGTCGAGTTGATGTGGAGCAAATTCCTAGAGGAACATCACGTGACTCAGATGCTATGATAACACCAATGTAAGCCCTGTGTCTCATAACACGACATAAGGGAAGTGAAGCATGCACTTGGCCGTTATATTTACACTGAAGGACGCAACCCAGAATTAGTTTAGTTTGGAAGAAGAAATATATTATAAAAGTACGAGAGATTATCAAAAGATGATATAATTTAGCACGTTATGAAACCACGTTTATCACCCACACAGAAGAATTTTTCGATCAAGATAAATCTTTACAGTGGGTATTTTCCAAATATTTTCAACATAAAGTTAATTTGTTGAATATCACATACTTTGTTAAAATGATCATTGAACATTTTGTGTAATATGCATTCTACCTGTAGAGTCCTCGTTTAACGGTCAAGGACTACTATAAACAGGACGTGCACGGCCATATAGCTGACTACGCTAGCGGAGGCCATTGCATTCTTAGTAACATCACATTTTCTATTGGACAAATTGATTAAAAATTACTTCTTCAAAGCAATAGAAGGGGTAATAAGGTTTTACAGTGAATTTTAAATCGTTTAAAGCATTGTAATGTTTTGAAATATCAATTTTAGCCGGACTTAACATGTATTATTGTATGAGCTTAGTGGCCACTTCATAGAAATCCGAGTTGCTGCAGTTTTAGACTTTACAAAATGAATTATAGTTAAAACTTTTCCAATGCAAACAAACAAACATACAAACATTCACGTAAATAAACAAACAGACATAGAAGTAAAAACATTCAAACTGCAGCGATTGGTCAGCCAACCGGGCCTTCTTGACAGAGGTCTGAAGAAGGACTGCATTCTTCTGCTAGTGTTTCTCTGAGGGGTTGACAGCAAATTGAGTGAGTGTAGTAGTCGTCAGAATACTGCCTTTCTTTAACTCGTACAGTTCCTTGACGTCTGCAAATGATGCCGTTGTTTGTCAAGACTGATCTTCTGGCCCTTCTCACTGATCCAGTTGTTGCGGATGCAGTTGTTTAGCAGATGTAGCTCCAGTTGTTTAGCTCCATTGGTTTAACAGATGTACTGTGTCAAAAAGGAGAAACCAGACACGCTCGTTGTCAAGAGGATGCTTGGCTGTGGCACTGCAATCACCTAGTGATTAGAATAGAAGTGGCCTTGCAGTCTCGGTTGTGCCATGCCACTCAGCAACCCACCAGAAAATGAAACATTTGAGCGAATCTGTACTTCATCTACCAAGAGAAACACATTCTTCTGTTGCAGTGTCAGGACTTTGTCAAATGTTTCCCTCAGCACTTGGTCCTTGTCAATAGATGAAGTGATGTACTGCAGCTTGCGTTTGCATGGCAGCACCAAAAAGTCTCTGAGCTGTTCATAATTCCATTTTGGGTATGATTGAAGAGCAAAACAATCAGAAAACTGAACAATCAGAAAACTGCTTCTGTGATAAAAGTTCCAACTGACGTGTCAAAAATACCAACTTCTTCTCCTTCTCGGTGTCGACATAGGCTGACATGTGAGCTTGAACGGTGACATATTTTGGATCGTTTTGTCAAACGGGATATCATACATAGTTCATTGCCAAGCGCACAGTTTCGTCGGACTGGGTATACGATCTCAAACCATTGTTGGGATGAAGCGTCTTAAACAGTGGTACTAATGCCGTTCTTGAACGCAATGAACGTCAGTGGAGAACACAAAGTGGGCTTGTTTCCGACAATCACAGACAGGCTGCACTCACTTAAGTAGTCGGTCATGAACAAACACACAAGCCTTTCTTTCGATCTTGAAATAAGCAAGTTCTTATACTGCTTCTGCAGGTTACGTTCAGGTTTGAAAGCATCAAATGAGGTAATCTTATCTTTCTGAAGAAAATACTTCAGTTTGGTCTTCAACTTTCACCGGGCGAGGTGCAGGTTTTGGAGATGGTAGACATGAAGCAGGCACATTGAAGATACTGGGAGGGTTTTCAGGTCGCATAGAACCACCATGCAATTTGATCAAAAGTGGGTCAGCACCCCAGTGTATCTCACAAATGAAAAACTTGTCTGAATCAACAACAAAGTTTTCACGAGGTGGAATAACATCAAGCCACTTCTGTCTCTCAGACTGCTCTTTCGGCAGGCAAAACACGCGGCGCCTGTTCTCCTTATTGTAATTACTCCGACAGTTCACAACCCCACCCTTGTTCGGCATTTTTAATACATATAATTAGCAACAAACTTTGTAAACAAACAGTATCCACTTAGAAATGCAGCCATGTGCCTCGAAATGAACAACAATGTCCGATTCAAACCGAGCGACAGACTACGACAAAGCTCGCACTGTGACAGTTGATGACTAACTGAGCTCACTCAGCTCAGTGAACTGGCCTCCGCTGGCGTAGTCAGCTATATGGCCGTGCACATCCTGTTTATAGTAGTCCTTGGTAACTGTTCATGTTTCAGAGGGAGTACACATGGTAACATTCACAGAATAATTAGTTCTTCATGATAAGATTGCGATTCAAACTAATCCACCAAACAGAGTAGGAACAACACGACGGACTGAAGTGTAACGGAACCTGTAACTTCCTCGCATATGAGTCATCAACTGTACTACCCGTCACTGAACACTTCATGAACGCTGCTAGAGAACAGCAATAAGCTGACACCACTAAGCCTTACTGGGGAGTGATGGGGCTACGCACTCTTCTGCTGGGGACGTCAGGGTCCCCGAGCCAGGTGCCGTCAGGGTAGTCCTCCACCCCCGGGAGCCTCATCACTCCCGTGGAGGTGGCCAAGACACCACTGCCCGCATCACGTCCCTCGCTGCCTGTGTCACTACAGCTGTACGCCATACCCAGCTTCTCAGAGCTGCGTGAGAGACGAGTCTGCGTTAGTGGTTCTGAGTGAGTACGGTTCAAATATGATAATACGGTTCAATTAGTCAAGTAGAAGTGTTAGGGTTAAAAACATGTAAATCCAATGCTCACACACAACAGATAGAACTAAGTCCGGTTAGAACCGCCGGGTGAACTGCTACCGAAATGAATTGGGATAAAAATGTCAATGTTCACTGCATGTAACACAGAAATTAATGTACTTCTTCATCAAGGCAACAAATTCATTGTGCCTCTTCTGAAGTCCTTATTCATTCAGATTTGGTTACCATATCTTAGCTAGAATGCTTATGTGAACCTCCCATCAATCAAACTAATTTAAGTATATAAAATCAGTGCAGTACTTGAACGCTCTATCAAGGTGTTCTGCACCATGGAAAGTTACTTTGAGTACTGACTTGGGTTGACCATGACATGGACCAAGTCCCCCTGAACAAGGGCAGTGTTTGTTCTCACTCTGCAAAGTTATTCCAAAAATTATGTATATACATAATTAACACGTTGCCTCCTATTGCCTGGCCGGTGTAAATCTTCACTTTGTACATATTATTACTAGAAGGCACTGTAAAATTTACAGAACCTAACCTAAGTGGCCTATATACGTACCACTTCGGAGTCAACGTGTTAAAATAGCACTGGCTCTGAAACAGATGAGGTATTTTCAAATCAGACAACAAACTTTCTTTTCACTACCTTTCGTACGAAAAGTGGATGATATTGAAGCTATGAAACTGCAGCACTTAAATACTATTATGTACTCAAATCAATATGCTTATACTGCTACTGTTGACCAGCATATGTAGCTCATAAGATCAAATAAAAACCTGGACATTACCTAGCACCAGTGATGACTTCCTTGCCATGAAGTACATCATGTGTGTGTTGCACGAGCACCTCCATTGTATCCAGCTTCACTGCCACTCCACTGCATGTGTCACTCAGCACACACACATTGCTCTCCAGACTCCCTAGCCGGTCACTCACAATCATGCGTAGCTGATGAACCTGAAAGTGCAATGCATAGTTAATTTGCTCTGTGTATTCTTCACTGCAACTTGCGTTTACCACAACTGATGCAAGAGTCTTGTTTCCAAAATTTCCATACATTCATACCTCAATTCAACAAACTAGAAGATGGTGAGTTATTGCCTATTATCTGTGTGACTATGGCGGCCAACATCTCAATGTTTACATTACAAAAGAAAGAGGGATAATACCATTGTGCTTTAAATCATGCATATCATCTAGTCTGGCAGTAAATATACACTAATAGTGTGTATGCCCATTAAAAATAACAGATTTTAATATCATGCATTCGAAAGTTATATAATGATACTAGTGTACCCGTGCCATCAAAAATGATGGCAAATCTTGAGATAATCTTTCTCTCGCTCTTCTTTTTCGCTCTCGATTCAGTCTTTTTTTCATTCGAGTGGAGTTTCCATGCTTAAGATTATTTCAAAGGTAACTTATTTTTCTTGTGACAGTAATAAACAGAATACAGTATTTTTGAGCAGCAATAGAAGTAGTTATAGCCATTCATGACATATCCTAGATAAAGAAATTCAGCATTACTGAAAGCAACTGCGAGCTTGTGTATGTATATTGTAATATGCAATACCCCGTCGAACACTGTATCCACGATACGGACTCGATTATATAAGGCTCTGGATCTCTCTAATTTTTTTGGAAGACTTATTATAGTGCACTTGTACAATGAAAATGTGTGCATTAATTTTCCAGTGAACTGAAACTAAGACCGCCAGTGCTAATTTCTTCCTATCTATTCTAAAGAGTGTGATACAAAACATAGATAAATAAATAAATATACAATATGTCCCACAAAAACCCGAACCCGTATGTCCCGTACCAGTAATACCATCAAAAGAATACCATAAGCATTTAATTTCTAGCAAAATTATCCCTCAAAATTAATCTACAGAAAAGAGCATACAATAAGTCGAATGATGGTATTACTGATACGGGAAAATAAATACTCGGTTCGGGTTTTTGTGGGACATACGGTATGAACACACGGCGGTCATTCTTAGTATTGGATTAGATGGATTAAATTTTGGATGAATAGGAGCAAAAATAAAAGAAAATTCAGAATATGGACACAATAATATTTATTGCGCCCATTGAAATTAATTGGTTTAAAAATTATCAAATTAATGATCTCTGAAATAAAATCCAATTTTCAGTTTTACCTGTGGTACTATCAGAATATGAATTATTTTCATGAATGTATACAGAACTTCCATTCTGTATCTTATCTACTGATAACATGGCCTAGTAAGAGAAGAAAGCTAATAACAGAAAAAATGGAGTACATATTTTATAATGAATCAGCCCTTTGGTATCTACAATACAATGCTTACAATATATATATATATATATATATATATATATATATATACCCAACCGAATTTCCTCCTATCTAAATTATTATGTTTCATAAGAAGCAGACACCAAACAAATACATAAATCAATACACCAAGAGTATTCTTCAGTTTAATAATACTTTTGTGGGTATAATAAACAGTCATCTCAGATTACTCTCCTTCTGAAGATTTTGACCAGTGTTTTTGAAGTCAGTTATAGTGGGGATCATTGAACTGAGGTATGAGTGTATTAATGACATTTGCAACATTTAGCTACCATAGTGATTCACTAAATAATAGAAATATCAAGCAAACATTATGTAGAGTACTTTGAGCAAGAATCCTATTGAAAATATTTATCTAAAATAGGTGTATTATATCTAAAAATTAATTAGTACATTTTGAATTTGACTGACAGTTACAAATATGTCAATAATCAATATTACAGCTTCTGATTTTCATAAAAATGACACAATGTGCTCTTGTCAAAATTGAATGTACCCTAAAATTTGAAATGGGTAATGAGTGGCACTCATATACAACAGATTCTACTTACACACTGCATCAACAATGGCCACCAGGCATGTCTTACTTTTTTCCTTATTCTGCAAAAGTTTCATAATATTCAATCTTTAATATTCTATCTAAACTAATTTCTCAATCTATTCTATCAGACAAGGTATTTGGCACAAAATTTGACTCAAAGTCACCCAGAGTCAACCCTCATCATGCAGTTGTGCCTCAGTGCTCCTAAGGATTTAATTATTCCTGAGCTAGGCAACCTAAACCTATTAGAGCTATTAGGGTGGCATGAAAGCCCCCACATCCCTCACAGAGTAACTACTAGGATTCAAGCACACACTAGTCTACCTAGAGACTTGGGCGCCATGAGCTGAGCACTCTACCACTGAGCATCCACTCCTCTGTAACATTTTATTGGAAAAATATTAAAACCTCAACTAAAAATGTTTCATCCACACTATTTTAAAATTTAAAAATTATCTAGTCAAAGTTTTTTTGGATAAATTGTAAAAATATTACTCAATTTTCAAAAACTAATCAAATATCAAACTGTTATTTTACTTTGTACATTTGTGTAGAAACTGTGGTAAGTTTTAATTTTTGTGCATTCCTTGATAACATTAAAAGTAGTAACTTGTGACACCACAGACTTGTGAGTTCCAAACAAAAGTTTTGCTTACACAGTTCAAGACTACAAAAAATAAGGTCAGTTCTACATGGATACATAGTTGCCATATTTATTACTAAATAGTCTGCAAAATTGTAGACAATTTCTTAAAGTAATACAAATTTTTCACAAAATGTTATGAATAAATGAAATAGCATCACTGAAATTTTTGTAAATTATACATGAGGCTCTAAATTGTCACTTGATATATTAGAGGAAAAGATTGTAAATAAATATGAGCATTATAAGTCTCAATAAAACTAGCTTGAGATTGTGTTCAGGGTTGACAAGCCCTAGAGAGCTGTAATGGACATCAAAAACACAAGTTAGTGGAGTTAAGGTACAAATCATGAATGAAATTATATAGAATATTAAATTAATTCACAAGAATAAATAAACATGCAATAATATCTTGACATTGTGTATCTCATCTAATATATTACAGCTGTTAGTGACAATTTCTAAGTAATAAGCATTCTTCAAATCTTAAAAATAAGGTATAAATTTATATTTAATCATCCAGAATGAAAATACCTTATTATTTTTAAACAATTTAAAATTAAAGTGAGCAATGCACTAACCATTCTCTACAAAATAGTCTGAAGTTCTTTTTGTATCTTCAAACTGTTACCAAAACATTAGAAACTTGCAGACCCACATGTCATAAAATTCATGTTATTTTCACTAAATTTTGTTGTTGGATTTGCTAGTGGAAACATGCTTTGCAAAGGAGTTTCCACATTGAAGGATGTGCCTTTGGTATCCACAATACAATGCTTGCAATACATGCATAACCTATTAAATTTCTCCTATCTAAATTCATTAGAGTGTGACAGAGGCATTATACAAAAGATTTTTTATAAAAATTCTACTCTATAATAATACTCAGTTTGTTTGTTGCTTGATTGGTTCATCTTTCTTTAGAAATAAATAAATGTATTTCTGTTCTTATATCATTAGTATGTAATATTTGTGTGCTGTTATTGGAGTTGGTAGTTGTCTGGTTAGTTTGTGCTGTACTGTTCTGTGATCTGTTTATGGCTTGTTGTTGTAAGACTGTGAAAAGACAAAAAAGGCTAAATATACATATATTCTGGACACCATCAGCACATCCTTCAATGTGAAAACTCCTTCATAAAGCCCATATTCTCTGACAAATCAAACAAAAAAATCAGTAAAATAGCACATGAATTTTCATGCGTGGGTATCTAGTGTAAAGTAATATCAAATCGATACACTTGTAACATAATTATAAAGGAAATAATGAAAAGGATTCAAGTTTTTGAAACAAGTTTCTACATTGAAATAGAAAAATGCTAATAATGGAAAAATGGCATATTTTATAGTAAATATATCCAGTAGAAGTCATTTTAACCAGCACCCATGGGACTTTTTAATTGCTGGTTAATATCACCAAAGTAACCACAAACAATTCATAGACATGCTAGACATGAAAATAAAACAATATCAATTGCTTAAAGCAGGTAAAGAAGAAAAAACATAATGAATAAATATATAAACCTTGGCCAGCAAGTGCCAGTTTAGAGGAATTCTACTGTATATTCATTTGATTTTATTATGTATAGAGTTTTATACTCTTAACAGAACAGTAGGAGTTCAAAATTGTTAGCTTAGCACAAACACTGGGAATATAATAAATTCAAACAATACATGGAAGATACAGGGTACATTATGTTCAATTCATCATTTACGGGGTAAAAAGTACCATCATAAGAAGTGAGAAAGCACTATTACCTGATTAACAACTATTACACACGTTAGCGTGTAACTTACTTCATCTATAAGTTGATGAAGTAGAGATTCCGAAGGAAGAGTATCACCCATTGTTGTTTCAAGCTTTCCAGTAGCAAAGAGTTGTTAATAGCTCATAAATACAAATGTGTATTCCTTTTATTAACAGTTGAACGGTTTCACGTAATTTATGAACCCGTAGACACTGGTTGGTTGGTAGAACTGGAGCCCTCCAAAAAGGCTCCAGATAGGCTTCTGGCAAGTGTAGTGATACTCAGAACACTAGCCTGGACTCCAGCAACTGCACTACAGCTTAGGTTCTTGTCAAAGTTTCAGTTTCTCTGTAAAAAACCACAAAACTCGTACCAGTATTACAAACCCGTAGACGAACTGAATGAAACCTATAAAGTAAACGTCGGGATGGACGTGCACGGTTTGTCAGTTGTCGTTGCTGCTGTTGATGTTTAGCATAAGCTGGCAGACGTAAAAACCATGAATCTGGCATGTAACGATGATATTTACTAACTTTATTAAGAAATCAGAGAAGCAAACTGTGTACAGCTTTAATAATTTGTAATATATTTAAAAAAAGTGAGTATCAAGTTATTTGGAGGAGATTATGAATTTCGTATATATGAACGATATTGTTCACGCAGTGCTACGTTCGCTAAATTTTTCCTAGCTTTGTATGACGGTAACAATACTCCAAAGGATTCTCTCTATAGTATGTTTTTATTCCCGTAGAGCTAGAACTGTATCTCTATGAGAAAGGCTTACGTATTTGTTTTACCATGCTCATATGTATATGTACGGCATTCATTTTTTCTATGGAATTATGAATATTATACCATATGTTCATAAATAACACAATTTTGTGGTCTAAAGTGTGTGGTTTGTATAGAAATAATAAAAATTATTTGAATACATAAATTGTTTCTTCATATATCGTTTTAAGTCTTTCAGATATTAATTGTTCTTTCGGGCCACAAAAATATTACAAATTTCCTCGTACCTTGTTATAATTTACAAAATTTTCAAAATGTATGAGAATACGAATTGAATTGAAGTAAACAAACTTACCTCATTATATAAACGGGAGTTAGTTAATGGAGTACTTTGACAACTTTCAGCGACTGTTAGAAATTGCAAAGAAGTTGATAATAGAGAATTCTGACAATCACAATAGACATTGTATAAAAAATACATCACCATGGTAATCAAGATGAGTTCAATCTCCTGTAAAATATATAATAAAGTCTTCCTACGGTACTGGCAGGGTATAAGTTTTTCCAATCGTGCTTTTCAAAACAAAATCAGAAATGCTGGCTGAAGTCTCGTGTTATTTTTAGTTACACTCACTGAGTTACGTGCGATTTGAAATTACACACACTGAGTTACTTACGAGTTGAAGTTATATACACTGAGTTTTACATACGAGTTGAAGTAACATACACTGAGTTGCACGTAAGTTGAAGTTACGTTCAGTGAATTACATATAATTTGAAGAAACAACTGTTATAAATGTCTTGACAAAAACTAAGCATTCACAAATGCAGGGTAGCATTGCAAAGTGTAATTTATGTACATGTATATTAAGATATTAGTTGCTAAATTTAACACCGTTATAATTATCTTGATCTCATTATGCTTAGTCAGTGAAAATGTATTCATATCGATAGTGAGAAACATATCTGAAAGAAAATGAGATATGTTCGGATTTTCTAACTTTCTGTGTAAATGATAATTTTCGGAAATTAGGTAGATATCTTGGTGATAAATATAGGTGCTTCTACATAGAAAATCTACTAGATTTCGCTTTTGCAACAATCGTGAATAGCTTAGACCCCTTTTCATCGAAGTTGTCCTACGTTTGAGACACACCATAACATTACTTATGTTCTGAAAAGATGAAATATTTAGATAACATCCAAAATTTCACTAAGCAGCTCGATAGGTAAGAAGAAATTACTCTCCTGATAATTATTTCTTGACAGTAAATTACGTACAAAAGTTATCAGTCGTGTTTAAATGACGTCCACCGTAGAGGCACATGTGACTTGTACTTTTATCGAATTTATTATTGTAGACCTTTGTCATCCGTTATCGCGGACAGTTCAAAATCTGCTACCGTCCAAATTAAATAAAAGGTTTTCAAACTTTAGCACATACATAAACACAGTAGGACTATATTTACTTTCCATAAAATTGAAACTAAGAAATAAAATAAATTTTTGGCCTCAAGAGGATTTAGGTTGTGCAGAATTGCACTGAAGATGTGTTATGTTTGATGTGGGTACCTGGGTTGGCCAGTATTATGTTTATAACCATGTCCTGACAGGTCAGGATATATGATAATCATAAATAAATTGGAATTTGTATTAGAGAAAAAAGGGACAGAGGGATACTCGTTAGCTGGCAATACCGAGACGCTGTGACGTCAAGGGCGCTCCACCATGCGGGTTGTTTGGTCTCATCAAGATACAGCACAGTGTAGCCTATAGTCAGCATCGTTATAAAAATAGTGTTAAGTTCCACACCAAACCAAAAAATGTAAGATATTGTGTTAAGTGTAAAATCTAATCGTG
The DNA here is from genome assembly GCA_006783055.1 of Trinorchestia longiramus. Taxonomy (NCBI): domain Eukaryota; kingdom Metazoa; phylum Arthropoda; class Malacostraca; order Amphipoda; family Talitridae; genus Trinorchestia; species Trinorchestia longiramus. Next base: position 441 of record VCRD01001070.1, on the reverse strand, counting down.
AGTATACATAGATGCATAAGCCTGTTGATACCAGCGTCATCATAACCGGGCATTAGCATAACTGTGAAAAGGCAGCCATAGCCTATGCAGACAGGTGGCCAACTGTAACGTCCACATGGTGGCCAGAGTCATTTAACATAATATTCTGTCGCCGGCTATAATTGTAAAACTCATGTGTGTAGCATGAACGGTACCACCCAATGTACCATTCATATTTCTGTAATAGCAATTATCTCATTAAAATATGTTAGCAATTACCTAATTATAAGTTTGCATGTGTCTAATTTAATACGTATCACGTAATTCATTAATCTCACTAGAGATTGTCGTAAAAATTATTACAGAATTTTAGCCTTGTTTTAGTCTCGTTGGCAAGGTCAGTGACAACCCAGGGATATATATTTTATTTATATTAAATAATCAGATCTGAGCGTTCCAAAA